>NETU01000407.1:0-20244 GCA_003032515.1 Huntiella decipiens | reverse complement strand
TTTTTTTTTTTTTTTTTTTTTCTTTTCCTTCTCTTCTTCTTTTGCGGCTTCCTCTTTTGTTAGCTTTCGACGCCACATTTGTCGTTCCTACATATTGATACGCCGCTGGAAAGGCCAAATTCACACCAACGACGCCACCACCACCCCTCAATTTATTGTTGGTGAATCGCTTGTGCTTTTTTTTTTTTCGTCTTCTTCGCCCTTTCGTCATCAATCGCTTCGCTTTCGGTGTGAATAAGCTGTATCTCTTTTTCATCTTTCTGATCGGAACACCCACTTACGCCACATCCGGCTAACACGCCGGCTCGTTTTCCCCGAATACCCGCGTCACGCCATAATGAATATATCCCTTACGCAGACTACCGACTCTACTCTACAGACCCCCGAATTCACCGCAGCTACCGCCGATACCTCTGTTGCCGATCGCCCTTCACCTACTACTTCTACTATTCCCTGCAAACGTCCGTTTTCCGTGACCATCTCTGCCCCTGGCTCCGCCGAAGCTTCACCAGCCAACGAACACGATTTAGACACCGTCATGGGCGACATCCAGATGACCGACGGACCAAACACTGTCCCATCACACATGCAAGCTACACTGGGCTCAGAACATGTTCAACCAGCACCGGCCCATCGCATGTCCCGCGTCATGTCGGGAACTGAGCTTTCGCCACTCAAGTTACTCGCTGGTGCTGATGTTCGTAGCCCGTCCGTCAGCTCTACCGGGTCTGCCGGCTCCGGCTCCGGATCTGGCTCCGCCGAAAACAACCACTTCCGCACTAGTGTCAGCTCAGTATCACATCCCATGTCACCATCGGAAAAACTCGTGCGTAGTCCGCGCAAGTTTCCCGAGAAGCGTTTCCCTGTCCGCGTCACCAGTCCTGCTGCTGGATCTAGGTCTAGAACTGGTAGCGAGGCTACCAACCGCTCGCTTTCGCCTGACAGACCACCCATGAGCATTGGCGAGGCCCTCAGAGACAATGGAAACCTAGCCAAGGCCATGCAACTTCTTGAAGATGAAGACAAGCATGCAGAGGTTGCTGCTGCTGTAGCTAATGCTACGGTGCATCATGTCGGTGGCATGTCCTCCGCGACGCCCATGGAAATGCCGACCGCTGTTGGACCTAATTCGGCTCTTTTGCAGGTCAAGGACCAGGATACCATTATGGAGGCGGACGAAAGCAACCTTGGTAACTACAGTGATTTTTCCGCTATCCGTTTGGGGGCTCGTAGCCCTGGTAATTCTGAAGACGTGTCTACACCCAGAGCCCGCCGGCCTTCGCCCATGAATATGCGCGCGTCCATGTCTGGCGAGCCCAGCCACCAATCTTCCAATAGCATTTCTGGGTTTAACGATAATCTGCGCATTCCTGATCACAACAACATTGATCCTAATAATTCCCGCCGCCCTGTCTCGATGATGCCCTCGACTACGGCTTCTGCACAGATGGAGAACATGGGCATGAACATGCAGGCTAATGCCAATGCCAATCGCCAAAACAACATGCACGAGTTCGATCTGCCCCCCATGCCGACCCCACGCAGTGTACCCAGCGTGACACCGCGAGAGCTCGAATCGCTCAAGTCGCAGTTTCTTTCTGAGATTAGCAGTCTTAAGGCTTCGCTTATGGGCAAGGAGGCCGAGGTTACGTCGCTCAAGACGGCCGTTGGTGATGCCGAGAAGCGCGTGGGTGAGAGTATGGAGAAACTGCGTACGGAGCAGCAGATGCGCGAACAATTCCAGATTGAAAAGGATAATTGGGAGCGACGTGGTCGTGAGATGGAGACTGTTCTTCGCAAGATCCGTGATGAGATTGTCATTGTGCAGCGTGAACGTGACGAGTTTGAGTCCAAGTTGACGGAAAGTGAAGGACGTCGTGAAATGGCGGAGATTATGGCGCAAGACGCCGAAAGTAAGATGGCAGGTATGCGCGCTGGTCAACAACAATTGCAGGCCGCTGCTGCTGCCGGGCAGACGGTTGCCCCGGGCGCTCTTAAGAGTTCAGCGTCCCGGTCGCCGGCTTCCGCTACGGCGCGTGAGGTGGAGGTTGCTGTGGAGCGGGTTGCTAGAGAGTTGCACGCGCTCTACAAGAGCAAGCATGAGACCAAGGTCACGGCCTTGAAGAAGAGCTACGAGACTCGGTGGGAGAAGAAGGTTCAGGACTTGGAACAAAAGGCAGCTGATCTTGAGCAGGAAAATGATAGATTGCGCCACCAGATTTCCAACGGTACCCCCACGGTTGACCCGCGCCAGGCTGAATTGGAGGAGGAGAGACGACTGGAGAGCGCCAGTAACGCGGCTGCTCTTAGGGAACTCCAGGCTGAGTTTGAGAACGTCGAGACTATGCTCCGTGAGATGTCTCGCGACAACAACGACTTGCGCGAAATGCTTGAGCAGGAGCGTATCGAGAAGGGCGAGTTGGTGCAATTGGCTGAAGAGATGATGGCTATGCAGAATGCTCCTCCACCTGCTGCCGAACCGCAGTATCAGCAACAGCAACAATACCAGCAACAACAACAACAACAACAACAACCACAGTACCAGCAACAACAGCAGTATCACGGTCAACATGAACAAGTCGCTCGTACCACGGCAAAGCCACCCAGTGCTCATCAAAACGTCAACCGTTCGCCTGCCCGTAACTCGGTTGGTCGTCCGCCATCGGCAGCTTCGGCCTCTTCTACTGGTAGCAACAACGGTAGCAATCTCCGCGGACCTGCGAAGCCCCGGCCCATGAGTATGATGGCTGGTTCGGGTATTTCTAGACCAAGTGGATTGAGAGCGCCAGCGGGAGCTGCGGCGGCTGCGAATAAGCGCAGTAGTGTCGTGATGCCGCGGGCTGGAGCGTCAAGAGTTGGGGCACCGGGGAGTTCGCTTGGAGGTCCGGGAGTACGGAGGTGATTTATGTTGATTGATTTTTTTTTTTGGGTGTTTTCTTTTTCTACTGTTTTTATTCTGGGTTGGGTTTGTTTTTACGGGTTGTTTTGGTCCTGGGTTCTTTTCGATGATACTCCCCCTCTTTATGACGTTGTTTCGTTTCGTTTCTGGTTGCATTGGCACGTGGGTGCCTCGGTTGTCAGATGTTTGATTGTTTCTATTCTTCTTCTTGTTTCTTATGTCGTTTTTAGTGGTGGATTAGGGGGAGTCACGAGTCACGATGATGATCAACATGCGTTGTATCTTATTGCGAGTATCACGGCTGTTGGAATATATTCTTGTTTCTTCCACATATCTACAAATCGATTTTCTCATGCAAATAGGCTTTCTTGCCTTCACCAGATCCATACATACTTGAAGCGTGACCTTGGCCTCGCAACTTGTACTTGTAAATCATCAGACCTTCCAAACCAACAGGTCCCCGACTGTGAATCTTGTTGGTGCTAATACCCACCTCGGTACCAAATCCATAACGCATACCATCAGCAAATCGTGACGAGGCATTCCAATACGCACCAGCTGAGTCAACACCAGCCATGAAGCGCTCAGCGACCTCTTCGTTTTGTGTGCAAATAACCTCAGTGTGTCCTGACCCGTGAGAGTTAATATGTCTAATAGCTGCCATTTCATCTTCAACATCGGTAACCGCCAGCGTCTTGGAAAGGAACTCCGTCTTGAAGTCCTCGTCAACGGCATCCTGAATTAACGAAGACTCAGCAAGTTCAGGGATAGCGGTGAGAAGAGCTTGTTTCACGCGGGCGGTGCATTTCAATGTGACACCTGCGTCGATGAGCATACGCGCGGCGGGAGGGAAAACGGTTGATAGGCCGGAAGATTGGATGATCAGAGTCTCGAGGGAGTTGCAGGCTGCGACGTAGTTGGTTGCCGAGTCGAGAAGGACGGGGTGGGATATCGTTGGGTCGGCGTCACTTGCGAGATATAAAGCGCAGATACCATCGGCATGACCTAACACGGGGATTCGTGTGTTATTCTTGATATGTTTGACTAGCTCATTACCACCTCGGGGAATCACAAGGTCGATAAGACCATCTAGTGCTAACAAAGGTCCAATTGCGTCACGGGTGGTAACTAGTTGTAATGCGGCAGGCGGGACTTGCGACTTTGTGAGAGCTCGTGAGATGGCGGTGGATATGGCGAGGAATGAACGGGTGGACTCTTTGCCGCCTTTGAGGATGGCGGCGTTGCCGGATTTTAAGGCTAGAGAGGCAATGTTGGCTATTACTTCGGGGCGAGCTTCGAAGATGATGAGGAGGAGGCCAATGGGTGCGGTTACGCGGGTTAGGTGGAGGTTATGGTCGAGTTTGGTGTGGAGGGTTACTTTGCCGACTAGGGATTGTGTGTTAGTATTGTATTGACCTGAAGAATGAAACATCTTTGACATACCTGGATCTTCAAGATCTCGTACACTAAGGATCCCGCCCATCATCTCGTCCCATTTTCCAGGCTTATTCAAGTCTAGTCGGGACACAAGCGCATCGCTCAAGTCTCCATGTTTCGCGGCCTCCCGTGCGGCATCTACATCTGCGACATTGGCGAGGAGGATTTCATCTTTTGAAGATGTGAGTTCGGCATGGATGAGAGTAAGTGCTTCGTTGCGCGCTTCGCTGGATAAAGTGGCGAGGGTGAAGGAGGCTTGTTTCGCGGCGTTGGCGGCCTCGAGGGCGGTGGTACTGGTTATTGACATTTGGAGTGGTTGGATGGGGTAGTGAAGAAGCTGAGGAGGAAAATGAGACAAAGAGGTCTTTGTAGAGTTGATGGAGTATATGACTAACTAGACAGGTATGAATCTTTGTGGTGTTCTTATGCTGTTTTGTATAGTGGACATCGTCACCCCCACTACCCCCACTGCGCAGTGCAAGTCCGCCCCTCCGCGATAATAGGCTCTCTAAACCCATGTCACGTCTGTTAGTCAGGTCGTCATGGTCCGCGAATCTGGTGTCTAGAAAAAATGGGACGGCGAGCTAAGTCCGCCAATTAGAATCTAGGGTTTTTCATCTCAGGGTTTTGTCTGGTGACACAGGGTGGTGGTGGTGATGAGTCTGAAGGACTAGGTTTTGTGCCATGGTGATGGGAAACTGGATTTATGCGTGTTAAATGTGGCTTGGGAGGTGACTGAAGTTTGTGAAGAGGGGTTATACAGGTTTCTAAACGTAAAGCTGAAGATGTATGTATGTTGTCCCACATATCACGACAATATTATGATGTATGACGACAAAGGAGGAGCCAATAACCCTGTTTTGTCATATTCCTCGAAAAAACTTGAGAATAGCAGGTACGGTTCCTTCCCCAAATGCTAGGGTATACAAGGGTATATGTTGGTAAACCTTCAGCCATCGGTCTATTGATCAGAATCATCATCAGATAAGCTAGCTTTACTTCATACTTTATCTATGTCAACCGAATCACCATTACCTCTCTCCTATATACGGTAAACTATGACTCCTTCCATGGTACCTTACAAATATTTACATGATAAGCTTTGAAAGGGCGTCCACTAAGACTTGTCGTTGATACGTAAGCATGCATGTACATATATACTCCGAAATAAGAACGGGACCATGCAAATCGACGAGGCCGGAGAAGTAGACGACCGCGACGTTACGAATGGGTCATGGTCATTCGTGGACGTGAAGCGTTGTGGTTCTCCCTGAAGTACGTGAGTGACGGCTTTCGAGCTCTCATTCGCGCGCAGGTGACTCGCATTCGCGCGTAGATGACTCGTCCGCGCCTCTATCCATTCAGATAAGCGCTATCGCCATCGCAACTTGCTTAGTTACAGTCTGTATGCAGCCCTAGTCTTTTAGTGGTATGCGCATGTTTTACCGGATCAGTGTTGTTTACGTGTGTTGAGGTTTTCCGCACGGAGTTTGTTGTTTCTTTTGGGAACAGGCCTTTCGTTTTTAAAGCTTAATATCACTTATACTCCGACATATAGGATTAAGCGCAGGGCTGACTTTCCTTTGATGACTGATGATTTTGACCGCCGTTTGAAGTTGAAGCCGACGAGTCCCGATGGTATAAACTACAGGGGTCATAGCGTGATAGGCTTTTTCTAGCGTTGTTTGATTCCGGTTGCTAGTTCCGGGGCCTAGAAAATCCAAAGAAAACAGTCGTGTATCGCATGAGATATGTATGTATTTACATAAATAGTGACACGACAATCCCCTGAGTTACGTCCTGGGTGTTGTACAACGAATGATAAACGTTCCACGTCATGAATGGTGTATCTATTTACTTTGTTCCTTGACCGGCTTGACCTGGCAAACTTATAGTGTGACCGGGTGCAAGAGCCGCTGTGGTTGGTACGTTACCCGCAGGATTAGACATTCCCCTGCCAATGTGAATAGGTGGGTCTTTTAGAATCGGTAGAGAAGGTCGGGATGTATATACATATGTACATATGTACATACGGTCGAGTAACAGTTGCCCGAGTCTCAGTCTTCTTTGTAAGGATTCTTTTGGTCATGCCAAAGGTTGTTACGTGGATGGATGAGTCGCAGATTTGACTGAACAAAAGCCCTGATTAGACTCACACACTTGCGTATGAACTTGACACGGACTTACATTGCGTACATATGTATGTGTGTATATCCTCTGTGTTCCAAATTGGCTCGTGCTTCTTACTTTGATCTCCTTCTTTATATACCCCGGCCTCCCGCCATCCGCCGATGCAAACTCCTTCTATTCTTGGCTCCTACATCCGCACTATATCCATTGCCAAGAACACACACAATGGCTTCTCCCGCCGAGAAACCCACACAGTCGGATACCGTCTCGGTACAACCACCTGTCGACATTGAGGCTATCATTGATTCTCATACCGATTCAGAAGATGACGTCTCAGATACGGATGGCGCAGAAGAGCCACAGTTGGAGTTGGCGAGGACTCAGACTGGTCAGACGGGACACTCACTACGACGGGTACCGACGCTACAGAGAAGAGGTTATGGACAACTTACTTTGATTGCCGAGGTTGAGAACCCGAGAAGTTACTCTTATACTACTAAGTGGACGTTGACTGTCATTGTTGCCCTTGCGGCTGTTGCTGGGCCCATGGGGTCTTCTATTATTTACCGTATGTTGTTTGAAAGTGAACCGTATCATAAAACTGACCCAGTATAGCATCTCTTGCCGATATGGCTGATGGGTTACATACATCCAAGACAGTGGGAAACGTTACTGTGGCTATATACATGTTAGGAATGGCCATCTTTCCACTTTGGTGGTCTTCTCTATCAGAGGTCCTCGGTCGTCGTCTCATGTATCTTTGTTCTTTCTCCTTGTTTGTACTATTCGGTGCACTATCCGCTTCAGCTCAGTCCATCGGTGGCCTTATTGCTGTTCGCTTCTTTGCTGGTGGTGCATCAGCTTCTGTGCAGACTGTTGGTGCAGGAACAATCGCTGATATCTGGGCGCCTGAAGAAAGAGGTAAAGCCATGGGTATCTTTTATATGGGCCCTTTGCTAGGCCCAATGATTGCCCCGTTATTGGGTGGTGCCATTTCCCAGAGTAAGGGATGGAGATGGTCTTTATGGTTGTTGACCATGTACGGTGGTGCAGTTTTGGGGATGATCTTCTTTATCCTCCCTGAGACATCTAAGAGAAAGACACCCGGGCCGCCTAGCTCTAGTCTATCAAAGACTGCAAAGGTTCGCGCCGGCGTGAAACGGTATTTCATCGACCCAGTCAAGGTCTTAGGACTTATGAGATCCCGCGTTATCTACGTTGCTGTGCTATATGCCGCCATCACCTTTGGCGCTGTATACATTATCAATATCTCTCTCACACTCATTTTTGAAAGCGCCCCGTACAATTTCTCTCAAATCGAAGTTGGTCTCATGTACACGCCCATGTCAACAGGATACATGTTCACATCATTCCTTAGCGGCGGCTGGAGTGACAACATTATGAAAAAGGCACAACAAAAAGCCAAGCGCTTCGATCACCGTGGAATGCCCATTTATTATCCCGAAGACCGTTTTGGCCTTAACATGTGGGTTGGTCTTTTCCTTTACCCGGTCTCTCTGATTGTTTATGGCTGGGTGACATACTATGAGCAGCCTTGGTGGTCAAGTATCTTCCCACTCTTCACATTTGGAATCGGCACAATGATCATCTTTGGCGTCGCTACCGCCTCACTTACTGAATTCGTCCCCAAGAGAAGTTCCGCCGGAGTCGCTGTAAACAACTTCGTCCGCAACATTTTCTCCTTCATTGGCTCTCTTCTCGCCCGACCCGCGCTTGAAGCTGGTGGTCCTGGCAAGGTATTCTCCATCGTTGCCGGGATTTGTCTTGTTAGCGGTGTCATTGGCATTTCTTTGATCAATAAGTTTGGAGCTGAGTGGAGAGAGCGGCTAGATGCCTCAGAGGGCTATGAAAGAAGAAAACCTGTTCCTCTGGAGGAACATGACAACGAAAGTGAAGGTACTGTAGAGGGAACTGGGACATCGGCGGAGAAATAGGTTATTGGAGATTGTAATGATACCCCTCTTATTAGTTCACTTGGTGCAGTTATAATAGACAAGTCTTTAGATGGCTGATTCCTCACTGAAGAGTTTAACCAAAGCATCAACGGCCATATTTCCACCTGAAAAGATGATTCCCACGTCCCAACCTTTCTCGCCAGCTTCTTCCTCAACTAGCTGTCTAAATTCCTCGTTCCACAAGGCAGCGGCTAATGCGACACATCCGCTAGGTTCCACAACCAACTTCATCCGTTCAAAAACCAGACGGACCGTCTTCTTGATTTCCTCCTCACTCACTGCGAAAACCTTCTTGACAAGTCCCCGCTCATACATAATCTGCCATGGCAAGACACCCACTGGGGCTCTCAATCCATCGGCAATCGTGAGTGTTTTCTCGCCAGGAAGTCTCTTTCCTTCCATGTACCCCCTGCGAACTTCATCTGCGCCCTGGAAACTAGGTTCCACGCCAAATACAGTGATTCCAGTGTTCTCTGCCGACAATGAAATCCCCGAAAGTAAGCCACCTCCACTAATTGGACCCAAAATGATATCTAATCCTTTTCCACCCTCCCCTTGTAACTCTAGAACCTGCTCCTGTAACTCCAGACCAACAGTTCCTTGGCCAAGGATGATATCTGGATGATCATACGGAGGAACGAACCGGGCACCTGTCTCGGCGATGACCTTGTTGGCAACGAGTTCCCGTTCGGGCCCGGTAGATCCGCTGAAGTGGATTGTGGCACCGTAACCGCGGGTGGCGGCCACTTTGGAGGCGGGTGAGATGGACGGCATCACTACGTGAGCGGGGATACCATTTTCACGGGCGGCAAGGGCGAGTGCTTGGGCGTGGTTCCCTGTTGTCTTGTCAGATGTATTCTTTCAATTGGGGGGAATAAAACGAACCTGAGGAATGTGTGACGACTCCCTTCTCCCGCTCCCATCCTTCTTCTTGCTTTAACCGTTCAATCGCATGGAATGCACCCCGAACTTTAAACGCGCCGATGCGCTGGAGATTCTCTGCCTTGAACCAGAATCTAATAACCGGTTTCGCTGGGTTCTTAGACTCCGCCCATTCGCCACCAGCAAGTTCATCTGCAGTACGCGCAGTAGAGGCGATAAGATTCAGGGTTGTATTAGTGAGGACTGGAGTCCGATGGATATGCGGAGCAATTAGCTTGGCGGCTTGTTGGATGGATGCGCGTGTTAAAGCCGGTGCAGTCGTTGGATCCGCCATTTTGGGTATTTTCTGTTTGATTATTCCAGACGAAGAAGGTTGTCGAGTAAGTCATTTACCCCGCCTACTTATATACACGATTCCGCCATATCTTGGCTTCCTCCCGCCATTACCCCCCTGCTTTAATTGGTAGTTACCGTTATCCAATCCGCTTATCTACAAGTCTCCACACAAATATGGGACAGACTTAAGGATTCTTTGATTTGTTCCATTTGTAACCTGATTAGCAGGACTAGTTCCTCTATCTGCAGGCACACAACTATGAGACAGATTTAAGGATTCGCAGATAGAGTGCGGTATGTTAGGGTCTACACACCCTTGGTTGCGGATGCCCGACCCTTATCCCTATCGATGCATATATCGGGGCCTGGTACTCAGCTACTTGGTATAAATGTGTGTAATATGTATCTAGTGAATGTGAAAGATATTATTCGCATTTCTTTGGCTCGTTACTATCATGAAGCCTTTTACCCACGGAGACTAAAATCATTTTTGGTAATTACTATTTTGCCCTTCCAGCTGATAACGGTAGTTTCTCAATCATTCCTACTTTTCCCACCTTCGCGCTCTCACCAATCAGCGTCGAGCATTTGTAGGCCACCGTGACATCGCAGTGGCGCCCTTGATTTGACTATTTCACACCTAAGTTTGGCAAACGTTCACATGGCCACTGCTTGCAGCCTGGAAGACGGCAGACTTATCTCCGCCATTTGGTATGTGCCCGCTACTAAGGTGCTTCAATGCCATCGATGCCGGAGGTGGGGTCATGGCACCAAGAAATGCCAGACCCGCGGCCCACCTAGATGCGGGAGGTGTCCCAGCTTCCATGTTGTACGTGGGAAGTGCGAAAGGCCTCCTAAATGCTGATATGACGATAAGCTCAACAGCCATGCCCCCACTGACAGAGCATGCCCTTTGTGACTCAACGTGATGAAGAACGCAGAGAAACAGACCGCAAAGATCCGCCAAGCTGAGGGTCGTTTCTGGTCTACTCAGAAGAGCGTTCCGACAGGCCTACCGCATGGAGGTGTCGAGGGTTTGGAGATATCTCCTCCCTCCCCTGCACCCGCTGCCGACACCGAAGTCACTGTCGCCGCCCGGGCTACCGAGGCCACGGAAAGCCCCACACTATCTACTAGTGTCACTGCTCCGGAACCTGTCGAGCCACTTGCTGCCGTTACGGTGGATGTCGTTTCGAGCCCCCCAAGTGCAAACTCGACTGCTAGACCTTGACGTACTGAGCTTCGAAGATCTCGGCGCCATGCCAAAGACCCCGATGCTTGATATCGCCATGTACATACGTTTCTTTTGATCCCCACAGTCTGCAATTCTGTCTTCCTCTTGCTCTCTCTCTTTCTTATACTATGCTTTTCTGTTTCTTTCTCTCTGTCTTTGTTTTACACTTTTCTTTGCTTTTGTTTCCCTTCTGATTTTGCTATACCGTCTATCCGTGTTGTTTCTTGTCCCGTCCCTGCCGGACGAGGTTCGTTTTTATGTTTGGTGGCTGTGTCACCTTGGAGAGGCATACACTCATTCCTTCTCCCAAGCCTTAGAGCGACGCACGTGTCCTCAGGCGAAATTTCAGGCATCGACTGGCTTTTTACGTTTTTTTATATTTTTTCTTTTATTTTCCAGTATGTCAAAAACCTTTGGGTTGCAGCTTATACATGACGTGTAGGCTTTCCCGTGGATTACCTGGTTATTAACCCCCATCCCAACGGTCATACGCACACGCGAATCAGGTCCGTAGTGCGAATACCCCAATCCTGACTATCACCAACCCCCACCGAGCCTTCCGGACAGGGTGTGACAATCTGACAGAATATAGTTAACCCCCTGCATTTTCAACACTGAAGACTATACCAACCTACATATATATATATATATATATATGTACATACATATATACATTTGGAGATGAGAAAACTGAACTCATCCATCTCACGAGATCAAAAAATTGGGACATGTCTACAGTGCAATCTGGGGACACGAACGTGCATCCTAAGACAGTAACGAAATGGTTGGGTTTCTTCCTTGGCGAACAAAGGCGATTCCTAGAGCACGTTAACGAGGTAATAAGTAAAGCCGTCAAAGCTTATATGGTCATCTGTCCCGAGGCACTCAGCTCATCCTATTTTCAATGGAAGCTGGGGAAAGGTTACTACCTACCCTTCCTGAGGAATGTGAGGAAGAGGGACGATGCCGTCTGTAGGGTGTGCGGAGCAGAGGAAGAGGTGATGTTCAATACTTTATTCGAGTGACCCGGATTTAAGTCAGCGCGGAACAAGGCCTTCACGTCAATGGGAATTCAACTCCCTCAGCTGGAGGTCTTATTTCAAAATAGCAAGGGCAGGGAGGCTCTGGCTACCTTCATCAAAGATGCAAGATTTGGAACGAAGCAATGGGTCGAGGAGGGGAGTCGAGGAGGGGGGTCGAGGCTTAGATGAGGAAACGGAGTGGGTGCGGGTCTGTTGTCCCGAGGAAGATTGGACGCAAGTAGGTGTCCACTAGTCGGGCTCTTGTTTCTAAGACGAGCTTTCTGGTTCCTCGTGAATACACGTGGCAGTATCTTCATCAATGGTAATATCGAAGTCCAAAAGATTAGGACAACCGGGTTCGGTAGATAAAGTACTACCATATTGGCTAAACTGGGCACCAACGCCTAAGATTATATCGAAGTCACGTGAAGACATTGTGACGAGTTGAAGTGTTTATAAGGAGGATCTGTATAATATTAGAGTGAAGAAGATTCTTGTTAATCCGATATGTTCAGGTATTTAACGACAGAACTGAATGTGGCAAGTAAAAGAGAAAGTAGAGATATGTTGTCACGGTAGTCATGATTGCATGTTTCAATGAAGGGCTCTTTCGGGTCTTTATAATGGGAAGTTCTTCACTCAATTAGGGGTAGCCTTAGAGTTTGCCTAGTCGATGAATACAACAACATCACTGGAATCCTGTGGTATCCAAGATTATCTATTCGTCATGCTGGTGCTTAGCCATCTAGGTTACACTGCTCTTCAAAGGCCACAGATGTGTAGAGGTACACAGGTAAGACCCTGTAGTCATCAATGTTTTCTAACTTTGCATCTGCTTCCTCGGGAAACAAAAAAACAATGATTGTGTATTCAGCCTTATGGTTAGACTCCGAGCAAAGTATTCCACAGCTCCATTCATCACAACTCAGGAAAACAACACGAAAAAAGACTGACGACAAACACTGTGATGACCCGTCAAGTGTTAATAACGACAAGCTTTTGTAGATCTGAATCCGAGTACTTGATATTGAATCGAGGCTTATATGTCAGTAGAGATGATTGTTAAGTTGCTTACTCACCTCAAATCATGAAACAATGTACCACCGACGACCCCAATTCAGTTTGAGAACATCAACCGCGCCCTCCTAGGCTATGAAGCCTTTTCGAAGCATATCTTGTTGAAATATGACATGTAATTAAGTCCGGTGTAGGACGCGGATAGTTCCACAAATATCTTGTTGAAATATGACATGTAATACATCTCAAGCCACGGAACAGAACGCGAATAGTTCTACGGATATCTTGCCCAACCAAATAGGGCAGCTTGAGATACCCTAAATAACATTATGCATTATATGTAACACCGAGAGGCAGTTCTTGCTTCGGTTTATTTTATCTGGGGCGTTGACAGGTACGGTACCCTACCCGGGATTTGCTACCTGCAATTGCATCACAGGGTCGCACTGATTTAATTGGACAAATATCTTTGGTGACACATCATTCAAGCCCGTGGCGCCCAGGCCGCCCATATGTGAAAGTATGATACAAACATGGCCGTACACGATACGGTTGCATGACCCCAGTAATCCGCAAAACTTTCTATAGCGTATATAAATATAGGTAACCTCCCGGTGCTATCGGCATTCACAGAAGATTGCCTTTCGTTGATAAATTAGGCAAGCTTGTGTGAGTGGACGGCCCATGATGAATGAGGCTTCTCAGTGAGGGAACCCTGTACAACAACCATGAATCAAACAGGTCTCGGTAAATATTGGGAGGTACAAACATATAGCTCAACATGGTAATATATGAGCTAACTAGTGGATTCAACAAGTTTATAAAGCAAGAGTTCGCTTTGAAACACACGGAAAGCCCCAAGAAAACGAGACTGAGTGTTTCAAAGCGGGCTTCATTCAAATAACCACCGTGACCTTTGTACATGGTCATCTCATGTTGCCGGATGTCAGGATTTCTTCAAGAATTAGTAAAGGAAAACTTCAATAGATTAACATGTATACATATCATTCTAGTATCAACTCGTCCCTCCAGTCCATGATAACGTTCTTGTGATTAAGACCAATCAAATGCGCTCATTCGACGAATATGACTTTACCAGTAGAGTTTACTGTACGTACAATGAAAGCCCGATGAAACCCCTCTGCTATCACAAACTCACCACCTGTTTGGCTATATGTGCAACCCACAAACAGGTTCCCATCTGTCAAGAGACCAATATGATGTCCATACTGGGCCATTGCCGAATGCTTCCAATAACTTCATCACTGCTAGATTGACCACCCAAATATCGATCTAATTGCTCATGTTCTTCGGGGCCTATATCACGCGTGAATAGAAACGGAAAGGAGCTCATCTAGATTGAGTATGATAGAGCTGGTTTCACTTTGCGCGGGTTTAAGCCATGAAATTAGGCCGTTGGCTTTCGCAAAGATATCACGCATCATCTTGACTTGCTGGGACTTTTATTCATTGTCCGTCTGGTTGATGCATAGGGCGTCAATACACAGCAGGATAGGCTTCTGTTTATCACGTATGTGCCAGAGAGCGGCCATGAGACTTTCTGTAATGTTGATGATTCCGTTGTCGAGGTGCGTCGGGTAGGTACCTTCAGGGCTCTCCCAGACATACGACGGACATTTATATTGGCCTGAATTGCCCAGAAAATCATGTATGCTTATTTCGCAGCGAAGGTGGTCAAGTTTCTCGCCGGGGTAGAGCGTAATAAGTCAAATTTGCGGTCTGTCCGGAGCAAGTGGGTTATGGGAATACGATTTCAGGCCTGTAGGACCACGCACGGTAAAGGCTGAGCTTTTGCATCCGCTCCGGACCAGGCGTCGGGGCGTAAATCGGTATTCATATTCTATGGATTATTCTCTTACATCGCGGATAACCTTTGTGTCTACTATTGGGGCGAAGTCCTCATGACCCCCTACATTTGGTTAGCAGCTTTCATTTTGAGATCAATCGGGAAAACAATTGAGCGGGCAGTGGTGACTTTTGTGTGCAATACTAGGATCATCTGTGGTCGACTTACAATTAAGGGCAGCTTCTTCCATGGACATGAAGCCCGTGAACTTTGTACCTGGCTGTGCATTGATTGGATAGCGAAAAACATGCGTGCGGCGGACGGTTCGACACAGCTATCTATCTGCGATGAGGCCAACTTTAATAAAGATGACTGAATTCAAGTTTAATTATTCACGTTGGTTAAAAATCATATAAATACATTGTAGTTCGCCCGGATTGTTAGATGGCAAATCAGGTACCATATTGGCTTGGCTGGGTTCCCCTGCGTGTTAACTTTGTATGGATGTGTAATGTGCTGAACAGATTATCGCATCGCGGGGCATATAGGCTCACAACTGTGGAACGGTATATGACAGATAACTTGTATGGTATTAACTGAAGCAAGAGGAAATCGCCCATATCGTACATCCATATAAACCACAGACTCATTCAGTCATGAGAAGAACTCATTGGTTGACGACCCCGCACTGACGTCACCAAAGGCTGACAACAAGTCTTCAAAGACGCCGAGAAACAAGGAGCTTTAATCATCTGCGTGCCGGAACCCAAAACACATAAGTCAGACGACGGCAACTGGATATTCCACGGCCAAGAGGACTACACCACCATCCCGCCATTCCCAGCCTCCACCAAACTACCGCAGATCCCACGCGTGGTCACATTTATCCACAAATCTATCACCCGGAGTGCGGAATTCGATGTTTTCGGCCCCCGAGAAGGCGACATTCAGCCCATCAATCTACGCCTTGACACCCACGTTCAACTGATAAACGTATATAACGGCCCGAAAAGCGCAAAGACTATCACTAATTGCAACCTCCCGTCGGCTTTCGCCAATACAACACTCGTCAGGACGAACCTCCTGGATTAGTAGAGGTCAACACCGGACCCTCTTGCTGGGCGACTTCAACCTTCACCATTACTAGTGGTCCGCGCCAGGTAAACCAACCACCAGAGGAGCATCAGAATTCGTCGCTTGGATTCAAGCCCCGTCGACCGCAAAGTTATCCAAAAGCACGGTGGCACCTTTCTCCGGACTTCGCTAACTAGCACATCGGTCATTGATCCCGCCTTCATAATAGATGATGGTGACCTAAAGTGGGACTGGTCATATCTGGGCCTGAAAGGCTCGGATCACGACACGATGCTCATCCGGTCATCCAAGGTCCCCAAGTTCGCCAGCAACAGCCAAGCATATAACACACGCAAAGCCAACTGGGAACTCTTCACCACGTCAATCCAATTCCGAGTGGTCTAAATGGCGACTAACCCAGCTAACCCTTACACATGACTTGGACAAAAATTACTCCTCAAAGCTTTTAAACAATGATCAAGCGTGGACAACATCATCATCATTAACATCAGGGCGGAATTCACCGCCAATCTATATCCTGGATATTTAATATACCTGAGCCATCGCAAACTATGTGCATCCTGTTAACCGTGGCCCTATCTGATGTTTACTCACTAGTTGGGCCGCTTCTCATTGCGTAGAAGTCTTCGTTCGTGCGTCTTATATAGCTCTAATATAGCACTCGGTAACAAAGAAGTTCAAAAGTTTGACTTCTTTTCTGAGGCGGTATGATGCTGGTACCTCTAAGTCCGCCACAAGCAGTAGTCTCAACTTCAAATGTTGTATGGACGTTAACGTTCTACAGGCATTTCATCATTCAAATGAACGGAATTTCTCATGTATTTACTATTGACTGATACCTCCCTTACTCATGCTGTTCACGAAGCCTAATACTAATGTAAAACGATGTTTCGGAACGAACGATTCTCTTTCAGCCAGTTACGCCCAAAGAACGGTCGAACAACTGGGTTTCTTCGCTTCTGGCGGGCCACTTGACGACTACGTTTTTGCTTCTTGGTCAGACGAAGGGTGGTACGACTCAGGGCAGCCCTACGTTTGGCCGGGACATCCTCCGGTCCTTTTCGTCTTGAAAGCTTTCGCTTCAATGGCCGGCGGGGATGTGCAGACTTCGCAATGGGGAATTCTACGAGTACAGCGTCTGGCTTCTCAGAGCATGTAGGCGAAACGGATTCGGAATTCTGTGATTCCGGCTGGGAGAGGTCACAACATTGGCGCCTTTTGAACTTGAAGACAAGCTTCTTGAGTGGCCATGGATTGCAGAGGCGTTGTCTCTTGAGGGTGGTCAATGTTTGAATTGCCATTGGTCGGATCTTGGTAAGCTTTTCCAGGGCGAGGGTAGAACACCTTTCTTTGGCCCAGTCCCGGTACTTGCCAACACGGCGAGCGTGGACTATATCAGCGCCATTAACAACCCACGGGGGGTTAAATAGTTCAATAACAATATCGAACGAGTGACCTCTAAAAACGGTATACATCGGGATTGCCAAGTAGGTTGAGCGAGCAGGAACACTCTTATTGTCGATATCGCGGTCAAAGGTTTGACTCGGCCTCATGAGCTTAGTCCTCGCTCGGATAAGAAGTTGCCTTTCAGAAAGTTGATGAAGCATAGATATAGGCAAGCCCATCTGCCGGACGAGAGATATTCGCTTGCGGGGTGCCATGTGAGTATGTAACACCACGCATTTACCCCAATCTCTTATCCGATTAGAGTTGTCCCATCTTACGCGACGGAATAAGTGACTCCAGGACCAAGTAGGGAACTGACTATGGGAGTTGCCAGATCCACGCCACGCATGCCAACACAGGCTACGCAGTATTCTCCGAGTGGGAATCCCAAAGACATGCTCAATCTCCCGGGTTTTCAAAAGGCCAGAAATTGCATTAATTCTGTCGGCAGGAAAAGCGAGTTGGCGATTAGAATATTCGTTAATCAATGTGAATGCGGATTTTGATGTTACTGTTGTGCATTCCTTTCGACACTTTGGCTCGTCTGTCACATTCGCCTGGTGATATGTAACCGTTGGACAATTTATGTGCCATAGGATTGTCGAATCAGTGAAGTAAAGTCGACGAGGAGAAATATATTCTTCCTGCATTTTCCATGCGCGTGTGCTCCACTCTGATTCCCTGATCGTTCCCAGTCTCATGTCTTCGTAAGTCCCCCAGCATCGACTATCTGCGCTTGAACCAAACTGTCCATTGAAGTTTCGAGTGTATCCTGGGAGTCCCGAATGAATCTCTTTAGAAAGAGCACATATCATGGTCAAGTAGGAGCTGGAATAAATATCCCCCATTGCATGTATCTGTTCGGCTTTTTCTCTTTCATCGCCCTGCATGATACAGTATCGGTCAATCCAGATGTATGGGATTTCGAGAAGCTGGGCCATAGTCATGCAGTCATACAGTGTTTGGGACATTGTGTCCAGAGACAAAGAGCCAGACTGTGCGAATTGGTCTTGCGTCGTGGGGGTGAGCATGTTCTTGTCTTCAGAGTCCCATCTGTAACTAATCGCCGAGTATCGAACATGGTTGTTTCCGATGTGCACAACACATCTTTTGTTGACGTCTATTAGGCGAAAGGATGAGGGATATTCTGTATCAAACTGTCAGTTATACATCATTTATTGGTCTGGATTAGTCTTACCTGTCGTCTGTTGGATACCCTCGTGGGGGTAAACTTGAAACTGATTCTGTATATGTTGCTTCAGTACCTGGGGATTACATTGAAGACAGTCACGATACCCCAGGCCCGGTCCGTTGACGTCTGCTATTGGGTATAGCCTCGCAATAAACAAATTCTTTCGACACTTCTCCTGACGCGCGCGCCATTGAATTTGCAGTTTGATTTTCAATGGATTCCAATATTCAAACCGCCCCTTGTCATTCGGACTCCTCCATGTCGTATCAATATGTTCAATTTGCACTAGGTCGTTACGCCGATTGGGCATATGTGACAGCATTCACCGTGCTAAACCGAAACACACGGGACAATCCGGGGAAAGTCCAAGTCGTTTCAATCCCGGATGGGAAAGCTTTTCGGGAATTAACCACTGAGCAAGTCCGTCCTCCCCAAAGTTTGTTTGGTAGTTGCGTATTTGTTGGACGTCATCGTCTTCAAAGGAGAACCAATCGGGGTTGTTGAGAGTGTAAGATTCTTTATGCTCGTTCAAAGTTTTTGTTTTCTGGTCGTCTAAGCACGCTTCGCAGTCTTTGACAACCATCTTACTGATGATCATTTTCGTGCAAGATGAACACCAATCCTGGTTACGGGCCACAGTTTCCACAACTCGACAGCTGTATTCCGCACATGATTCTCGTTCATCACCTTCCAATCGGCTGTGAACAATTCCGTTGCCTCGCAAGAATTGTTAGCATATTATCTCTATCTGAACACCTATCAAGGGAATATTCTTACCTCTTGAGTGTCAACCAACGACAACGCACAAAACCAAGGCCTCGGTACACGTCGGCTGTGCTGTTTTTTCCAATACTCGTCCCAAATTACTTCAAACATTATTTCACTCAAATTCAAATATAGAAATATGTAGTTGGATTGAATAAAAAACAGCCAAGTAGATGTTCCGTAGCTATTGTGAAGCAAATATTGTCTACAGTCAGTCTGATTTCACGGGAATCAGGCAACCCTTCATACCCCCATACCCTGTCCCATACCCCGACAACAGTCCAGGTTCAGAATCCTTTGTGTGGGTGAGTGGTATGTCGACTCGCCGGCAGTGGCGTTATGCCACACGAGCGACCCACGTACCCACACCCTGGGGTGTGGGGCCCCGCCAGGAGTGGCGTAAGAGAGGCATGATATATCAGGAGAGAGGGAAAGAGGAAGAGCTTTACATTAAACATCTAATAAACTATCTTGTCTAACCTATTTCACGTCTCAGCACAACACGATTTATGGCGACCCATACCTTGTATCCCGATCAAGCTATCACACAAGGAGATTAAAAGTGTTTAACTTTTTTTAAGCTATAGCTACGATAAGACCGTGCGATAAGGACGTTTGCGATTGACGTCATCGAGGTTAATACTCTACAAGGCATTGCGGTGCCAAATGTGTCATGCAAAGTCTACAGAGAGAGCCCTTTCAGACGTTGGGAGACATTAACACGTCTGACAACAATTCTTCAGAGTAGTTCCGACTATCATCTGGTGTCTAGGCCTCAATGAACGACATCTGGATCATAGCAAGAGTGTTATCGAGATGATCCTGCTCCCACAGGCATCGTACCGAAAGACGGCCGACCCGGAATACTGCAGAGAAACAAGACCAATAGACTATTTGCCCACCCCAAAAATGGGTAATCAAACACGGAAGATGACTTCGTTTGCAGTCTGTTATGTGGCAAGTCTCGACCAACCGCCATTGAGGAGGACTAAGCCAATTCGGGTAA
>NETU01000405.1:34197-83383 GCA_003032515.1 Huntiella decipiens | reverse complement strand
GCCGAGGAGGGCAGGCCTCACACTGGGGCGGCTCTGCGCAGACTGTATGAGCTAGCAGATCAGGGGCAGCCTCTTTCGTCTACTGCGGCCTTTTCGAGTTCCTCTGTCATGGTTGATGGTATGTGTACCCCCAAGTCATTCATGATGTATTACGAGAATATGCCGAACTAACTCAACCTTAGGTAATGAGACCCAAGCGCGAAATGGGCCTTTGAGGCTTGAAGACTTTCCAATGACCAGGGTCAGTAACCGAGACATGAAATCTTTCAAGGCCAAAACTAACAACCACTAATACCCTAAATAGTCTGGGAGGAGAATTATCTTGTCTGAGCAAGATCTCCTCGCCTGGGAGGCCCGGATGAGGGACGGCGAAACCACAACTTCTGAGATTGATTCTGAAGACGATGATACAGCTACCGTCAGGGGCCATGATGAGACCGAGGGTTCTATCAACATTCATTCGGCGGATACGCTGGATGTCATTGATATCAGTTCCTCTAGCGACACAAGCTTTCATACGGCTGATTCCCCGTCCCAGCTTCTTCCCGAAGTCTCAAGTATGGAACTGGAGGTCGGGACCGAAGAATCTTCCGTTGCCTCTACGCAGCTGAAGCGCCCCAGGCCAGTTAGCCCAGGGTATCAGTCGGACAGAGAAGGTCACAAGCGCCGCCGCCAGGGTTAAAATGCTCATTTGATGTCTATTGGTTGCGGTGGGAGACATACCATCGCTCCAGGCAATCTGACACGTCACTATGACGCTTCAGAACTTCTTCGAGATATGTGGTTAGTGGAAATGTGTCTAGTCGGGATGTAGTGATAGAACCGACGTTGGCAACCCAATCCTGTGGCGAGTAGCTATAATACCATAAATCTCTATGTCGCTATCTCATGATGTCTGCTTCTTTTTAACGAATGAATTCAATATTAAGACCGTCCATTTTGGCCAATTAATACTAGCGTAATAATACCGACTAATGCTCAACGCCCTGTAGATTCAGATACCATGTTCACTCCACTTCCAACGTTGTCGTCCCTGTGTGCTGATCAATGGTAGCGTCACTGATATATTCTTGATTCTCATCAGATTCAGGAGAATCAATAGCTGCGCTCGTTTTTTGAAGTCTTGCCCTTCTTAGTCGCCACCATTCTGCCCATCCCGAAAAAATGGGGTATCTTGGACCCCACAAGTATGTTTGCAATATCCAAGATGGTAACTGGACGTTGAATATTCTCACCCTCTCCCGTTGGGTCGTATCATGGTCAGCTAAAGCTCGCTTTTTAGCTTCCTCTTTAGCATTCTTATCTCCTTCCAGAGTTTCCACCATCGCAGTAATAGATACTGAAACCCCGGTCTGGTCATCGGCAGGCGGCGCAGACGAGGTTTTCATGATCAAAGTATGCCTCTGTTGCTTTACAGATATAGAATCTTCATCCAGTGTGACATCCAGAACTAGACTACCAGACAAGAACGGGACTGACCCAGTCACACGAGAAAACTGCTCAGGTTGTTGAGGTACAGTCCCGCCATCAAAGCCTTTAGGTCTATTGATATTGCTGAAGTCTCTTGCGATAGTTATCAACATAACCAAGAAAATCTGTTCAGCGTGTGACTTGGTTGGACAAACCCTCGGTCCATACCCAAATGATAGTAGTAACCCCGCCGGCGGCGGATTTGGCATAGTGGCCCACCTCTCTGACACAAATTCGTCGGGAGGTGGATGTTGGAAGAGAGGGCGTCTTCGATTTGCTCCCCAGATGCTCAATTTAATTGGTTGTCTCTTGGAGACAAAGAACGGAGGATTTGAACATGGAATTGCGACGTCTGTGGTTATTTGGACAGTGACTGTCGGGTACACAGGATATAACCGCAGTGTTTCGTTCATTACCCAGCGAGAATAGAGAATCTTGCACATCCCAGACCACTCTGTGGGGTTGCCTCTCTTGGAGACCTCAGCTTTGAGCCTGTTGAATACTGCAGGATGCCTTTCCATGAGCCATATGGCCATTGTGAGGGAATGAACTACTTTGACAGTTGTCATGGCGTGGATTTGACTGATCATTTCATGAACTGCTGGTTCTTCCATCCCCATACCAAGAAGATCGGTTGCCATGTATCGAGTTGCATCATCACCAACTTCAGCCGAATTACTTTTTGCGATCTTTATTATCTCCCTATGCACGCGATGCCTGGACACGTCTCTATGGGCAGTGTGTATCCGGAATATTTCTTTCTTTGTCAGTTCCCGGCCATTGAAGAGTTTAGATGTGACACGATTCGCAACTCTCACGACGCCAGACATATAAAGTGGAAGATTCCGTTGCCGAAAGGCTAGGACTAAGGGGCGTCTGTCACCACACCTATGCCGTGTTAACGCTCGTTGGGAAATATGCCGAAGTAACTCACAGGTTTTCTACACCTGATAAACCGACACAGAGGCGCATAGCATCTTCAACATTTCACTGGCCGCCGTCCATGATACATGCTAATGTGAAAAGATCGGCATGCACTGTGGCCTTTTTACCATCTACATATGGGTCACGCATCACCAACATCAACCACCAACTCCGAGCCTGTTTCCATTGATCGCCTGTTCTAACCACACAGCTTTCACTGCTAAGCAATCTTTTCCTTCTGTCTACAACGTCACGAAGCGGAATATACTGATGCTCCATGTTTCTCATAACAGAACGAACTACCACCGGATCTTCGGAGAATATCAACTCCCACGGACCAAACAGTAACGTCCCGGTGGTTCTATTATCCAAATTTACGATTCTATCGAGCCACAGCGATTCCGGCTCTTGGGCCCCTGTGGGCGAGCCAAACATTCGACGTGAGAGAATCTTCCAGCCTGCGGTGGCGCCCCCCTTGTGCGGACGTAGTTGTTGACAATGCTCTAGTTGGATGATTTGGGCGCGACGTCTACGTCTTTGTGTGTATTTGCCGAAAATATGGGCGGAGATGTATAGTTTGATTTGGCTCATTTCTGGTGGAATCAGAAGATTAGGGTAGCCCAATATGACTAACGGGATATCAAGCAGTCCCAGAAACACCCACAGTCGCAGTGCGAAACTCATGACTCCTCAGATCAAGATCTGACGGGCAAGGTACTGTCGAGAAATGAAGGCCACGATGCTCTGGAATATTGGCTTAGCAATTTGTACACAGTGCTTCGCGCTCGTTCGAATTGCCGTTTGCCCGCGGTTCGGAGCTGGTGACTTCAAATCAATAGGCATTGTGTTGATATCTCATGTATTGATGATCTTTTTGAATTGGCGGCATTTGACATAGGTTGGAGTTTGGCAGACCGGCTCGCATATTACATTGTACTTCATACAATGTCAACAATGGTGTTTAAATTTTGCCTCAACGAGTATTTCAGCTAGATACCTTGGTTACATGGAACGGCTATCCTAACAAGACATGGATGTGTTAACTGTTCGTCACATTCTCCGAATATTAGACCATTACCAAATTGGAAACCTCAGTACCATTTTAAGCCCATAGCTGCCGATTTTGGTACGTCAAGCTTTCGGGATCGTCGGTGCCCTAGTATTCAGCTTGTACATACATTATACACAGATTTGTTTCCAGAGACGGATAATCGACGCGGGCCATGCAAAATCTCCCTGTCTGTCATATAGTTCCAGCTGAATCAATACAGGTTCTGGCTAATGGTGTGATTTGGATGCCCAGACTTGATATGTTTTAGTAACACTTATACTCGCGATTCCGTGCTCTCAACAGCGCTTTATTTGCTTTTCCATCGTAGCCGCCCCCGGGCGTTGTCTCTCGGGTCAGCACAACCCGAGAATGCCAAGATAGGGCCATTCTAGCTTCCGACTAAAACACATAGTGATCTGTGGTGACAACCTTGTGGTCGGCTTTGTAGCCTAGCTCGGGTAGTACAAGAGGTTGCCGCGGTTTGAGCTGACAACAGCAGAGAGAGCAATGATTTACGACGCATGTAGAGGGGTGATTTGCCATGTACGACGGAAAGCTTGAAGAATGTAGCTCCGGTGTATAATAAGAGATACCAATTACACTGTTCAACGTACCCTCTACAAATGTTTTTTGTACTTTCTGACGATCTTGATAAACCTACTTGAGTAATCAGTCGTTCCTCCTGACAACATGCAGATCGACTCTATTACTTCCACTCAGTAGCAGTCTCTACATATGGGATCAGCCCAGTACCTACCGAGTCATACTATTACCACCACCTACGCCTCAAACACATGCATTCCCTCGGTCCTTCACGTTACAGTCGCAAATCGTCCGTTGCCAACTCTAGATGATCATTCCGCGTTCTCTAATCGCCGTAGAATATCGGTGACGTCTGAGTCCAGTTCCAGTGACGTCATGCGGGGTAATGGTTGGTAGCTGACAGGGGTACAAGTACTGATAGGTTCTTTGGGGTTAGGATATCTGAATAACCCTTACATGCTCGTGCCCACAAACTGAACATTTTGATTGGAGAGCTGCTAAAGTGTGACTGTCGTCGTAGATGTCAGAGTATTGTGAGGAGGTCAAGATAGTTGTATTGGTTGTAGTTTAGGTATTATCCCATCAGTTGTCTATCTAGAAGAAGAAGAGAAGAAACGAGAAAGCGTGAGATCGGGAGAGACTATATACCCAAGATGTTAGGCACCCGTCTATCACAACGGTTAGGCGGCAGCTCGGGACATCAACGCCCACATCCGATCAACCAAACAGAATCGTTGGTCGAGACCACTCTCAAACAGAATCGTTTGTCGAGACCACTCTGGTAACCATCATTGTCTTCAGGCACCACTTGACACTTCAGGCACCACTTGACAAGAGCATCCAGTGTGGACAAGTATCACGCGGGACGAGATCGAACTTATGAAAACATATTGAAGTATTTATACGAGGATTTTGATTGTTATCCTTTTGTTTAAAGTCTAATGCACAGAGTATCAGATGGTAATTCAATGCCTCTTCAGACCAGTCAATAACGAGAACCCCCCTGCAGGACAAACTTTGCACATAAATGAGCTTCACCGACGAAGCTAGACACCGTTTTTTTTTACTAGTGAAGCCAGACAGCGTGTTTACCAGTGAAGTGTCAATTGGGTATGGAGATGTGTTAGCATGGTGACGTCACAATGGAGACCCCTGCACGGCATGCTTTGTTCAGCTGTGGGAGATTTCGTTTCAACCTGTCGCCCGGCTATTGTGATAGACGGGCGCTTAATATCTCGGGGATATAGCCTCTCCCCCTCTCACTCTTTCTCTTTTAGTTAGACAACTGATACAACAGTAACCGGATTCCAATCAATACAACTATCTTGACCTCCTCTCAGTACTCTGATATTCACAACGACATTCACACTTTAGCATGAAGCCACGCAGCAATGCTGAAT
Organism: Huntiella decipiens; assembly: GCA_003032515.1. Lineage (NCBI taxonomy): Eukaryota > Fungi > Ascomycota > Sordariomycetes > Microascales > Ceratocystidaceae > Huntiella > Huntiella decipiens. The sequence goes on along the minus strand of NETU01000405.1, from coordinate 77,995 downwards.
CAAAGCGCCCCATCGTGGTCCCTGACGACCGACGAAGATAGAGAACACTTTACTACTAAGCCCCCTGTCGAAGGATTATAAAGTGGACGGATTCGGCCCTGAGTCTCGGGGGACTAGAGAATACATTCTTGAGGGACGTTTGGACTCAGGAGGTCGGTAATCCGTCGGTCTTCCTCGCACTTCAGATACACGTGAATGAGCTTGATGATTGCTTCGCGATCGTGGTTCAACGGTTTGCTGCTTCAGGAAAGGTCTCTGATGGCCCCGTGATCTACGCTCAGCGCGTGGGAATCTTCATACATCATGAAGACCGCCAACCCCATTTGTGTCAGCTATCCAGGATCCGACCAATGGCAATCCAAACGATGACGAGACTGAAGACAATGCGTATCCACAGTGTTGCGAGAAGATGTACATATGTTTTCTTTACAATCGGGATCTTATTTTAAATCAGGCCCGTCAAAATCAGAAATGTAATGTACACCTAGCAGCTGTCAGCCGCTGCGCTGTCCGGTGGCGGCTTATGTGGAACTGTATGTAACAGGTGACTTGGTTGTATTCATTAATGATCAAGAAGGGTATCACGTACCAATCATCTACATAAACATCGCCAACCACTAAGACCCACTTATTGGTTGTCAACCAGGCACGGACGTCACCAAAGGCTGACAGCTCACTAAGTGTTATCCTGTCACTGTATGAAAACGCTCGGTCGTACGTCCTATATAGGCCGGACAGGGGTTTAGTAGTAAAAATGTTGTGTATCTTCGTCGGTCGTCAGGGATTACAATGGGACGCTTTTATTCAGCATTGCTTTATGGCTTCACTGGTAAAAATGCTGTCTAGCTTCGTCGGAGGATTCAAAAAGAAACGCCACCCGACCCAGAAAGTGTGTTTTCATATAGGCCCTTATAGAACATGCACTCGTAACAAAGTCTAAATGTTCCACATCTTTTTGGCGCAATGGTATGCTGATGCCTCCCAGTCCGTCACCAGATTCCCATTGACGACACAAAGTGTTGATTGGATTCGCTTGGCATACAGACTTGCGGTAATGATTGGTTGGAGATAATAAGATTGTGTAAGATTGTAGATAGGCTGTTTACCATGGATTTGCCTTTTGCCTAGAAATATTGGGTGCGTAAGGGGTTGCCTAATTCCATAGGAATCAGGCTGACTGTAGAAACTATTTTTGTCACAATAGCTACGGAACATCTACTTAGCTGTTTCTACTTCAATTCCACTACAGGCTTCTTTATTTGAAACTGAGTGAAATAATGTTTGAAGTAAATTGGGACTCGTATTACATAGAATATCCCGGGGAAGCTCCGACCGCTTTTCGCTTTTGGGCGTTGTCGTGGGTTGACACTCAAGAGGTAGGAATATTCCCTTGATAGACGTTCAGCTAGAGATAATATGCTAACAATTCTAGCGAGGTAACAGAATTGTTCACCAGCGATTGGAAGGTGATGAACGAGAATCGTGTGCGGAATACAACCGTCGAGTTGTGGATAGTGTGGCCCGCAACCATGATTGGTGTTCATCATGCACGAAAATGATCATCAGTAAAATGGTTGTCAAAGACTGCGAAGAGTGCTTAGACGACCAGAAAACAAAACGCTGGATCCGCCATACACAATCGTACACTCCCAATGACCACGATTGGTTCTCCTTTGAAGACGACGACATCCAACAAATACGCAACTGCCAAACGAACTTTGGGGAGGACGGACTTTGTTCGTGGCCAATCGTCGAAAAGCGTTCTTATCCGGGCTTGAAAAGACTTGGACATTCCCCAGATTGTCCTGTGTGTTATGGCTTAGCTCGGGGGATGTTGGAATATATGCACCCAAGCGTCAACAGCGAAGTGCGAATTGAAAGTATCGATATAGTTTGGGGAAGAGAAGTGCATTCGAATCCGACGAAATGTCGGAATTCATTGGAATTCAAAATGAAAATTCAATGGCGCGCGAAAAGGGGGGTCTCTAGAAATGATTGGATTGATGTCACGCTGTACCCAATAACAGACGCCAAGGGACCCGGGCTGGCCTATAATGACCTTCTTCGATGTAATCCCCAGGTACTGAAGCAACATATACAGAATCAGTTCCAAGTTTACCCCCAAGAGGGTATCCAACAGACAAAAGGTAGGATTAAATCACACGCATACATGATTTAAAACTGACAGTTCAATATAGAATATCCCCCATCATTTCGACTAATAGACGTCAACCAAAGATGTGTTGTGCCTATCGGAAACAACCATGTTCGATACTCGGCGATTCGCTACAGATGGGATTCTGAAGACAAGAATGAGCTGAATTCCACGACTCAAGAACTATTTGCGCAGGCTGGCTCTTTGTCTCTCGCCACAATGTCCAAAACGCTGTATGACTGCATGACTCTCGCCCAAGTTCTCGAAATCCCATACATCTGGATTGACCGATACTGCATCATGCAGGGCGATGAAAATGAAAAGGCCGAACAAATCCATGCGATGGGGGATATTTATTCCAACTCCTACTTGACCATGATATGTGCTCTTTCTGAACAGATTCATTCGGGACTCCCAGGATACACTCGAAACTTCGATCAAGGGGATATTCCAAAACCCTATCGCCAATGCCGGGGAACTTACAAAGACATGAGCCTGAGAAAGCACTGGCAATCAGACCCAGAGTGGAGCACACGCGGATGGACAATGCAGGAAGAATATCTTTCTTCTCGTCGACTTTACTTCACCGATTCGACAATCCTATGGCACATAAATTGTCCAACGGTCACATATCACTACGCGGACGTGACACTCGAGCCAAAGTGTCGAAAGGAATGCACCACAATAAAATCAAAAGATGTATTTGATTTGATGTTGGAATATTCTCGTCGGGAACTTGCTTTTCCTGCCGACAGAATTAATGCAATTTCTGGTCTTTTGAAAACCCGAGGGATTGAGCATGTCTTTGGGATTCCCACCCGGAGAATACTGCATAGCCTTTGTTGGCGGCCGCAAGGCCTGATGACTAGATTTGGCAAACCCAACAGTCAGTTCCCTACTTGGTCCTGGAGCCACGTATTCCATGGAGTAGGATGGGAGGACCTCAAGCACATAGTCGGTTGGAGTAAATGCGTGGTGTTACATACTCACAAGGCACCCCAGAAGCGAATATCTCTCGTCCGGCAGATGGGCTTGCCTATATCTATGCTCCACCAACTTTCTGAAAGGCAACTTCTTATCCGAGCGAGGACTACGCTTATAAGGCCGGGTCAAATCTTTTACCGCGATATTGACAATGAACGTGTTCCTTCTCGCTCAACCTACCTGGCAATCCCGATGTATAGCGTTGGACTTGGTGGCACGTTTGAAATCGTGATTGAACGGTTTCACCCCCCGTGTGCTGTTAATGGCGCTGATATACTCCACGCTCGCCGTGTTGGCTGTGACCCGAGCTGGCGCAACAACAGAGGCCCTGCCCCAGCCCCGGAAAAGATTGCCAAGATCCGACCAATGGCAATTCAAACATTGACCACCCTCAAGAGACAACGCCTCTACATCCCATGGCCACGAAAGAAGTCTATCTTCAAGTTCACCAGGCACCAATGGTGTTACCTCTGTCAACAGGAACCACAAAATTCCAAATCCATGTCGCCTACATGCCCTGAGAAGCCAGACCCTGTACTCGCAGCATTCCCCGTTGGGAAGCCTGCACATCTCCGCCGGCCATTGAGGCGAAAGCTTTCAAGACAAGAAGGCCGGGAGGATGTCCCGATCAAACGTAGGGCTGCCCCAAATCGTACCACCCTTCGTCTGGCCAAGAAGCAAAAACGCAGCCGTCAAGTGGCTCACCAGAAGCGAAGAAAACCAGTTGTTCGGCCGTTTTTTGGGTGTAACTGGCTGAAAGAGAATCCCGGGTTCCGAAACATCGTTTTACATTAGTATTAGTTTTTGTTGAGAGGATGAGTAAGGGGTTATCAGTGGATAGTTAATAAATGAGAAATTGCGTTCATTTGAGTTATGAAATGCCCGTGGAACTTTAACGTACACCCAACATGTGAAGTCGAGACTACTACCTGTGGCGGACCTGGAGGCATAAGCATACCACCGCCGCAGAAAAGAAGTGGAACCCTTGGACTTCTGTGTTGCCGAGTGAAATATTAGGGCTATATAGGACTCACGAGAGAAGGTTTTTATATAGTGAGGAACGATCCAACTAGTGAGTAGCCTTCAGCTACGACAACGGTTGACAAGGTGCACATAGTTTACGATGGCTCAAGGGTATTACATATCTAGGATAGAGAGCAACGGTGAGTTCCACAATGACGGCAAGTTGCATTCTTCACAGCAATCCCAGGGCAAATTGGAATGATCATATTGGATATTATAGTTACCATACATTAGGTGTACCAGTGGCCTATGCATGGCATCTGGACACAGAGCACACCTCTATCACCACAAGACTAATAACGGTTCTTCGAACTTCAGGCTATAAGTCTATAATATCCCAAGACTCCTGGCCAGCACTTCTGACAAGCTTAATATATCACAAAAGTCTTATACCCAACGCCTTTCCCCACGGCATTCCGCCCAAAAGAAGCTTTTGACACAGGCCGCTGCCTACACAGTCGCGTAATTCCCCAGGACGTTCTCCAATGGTCGCGTGCCGCTGTCTTGGTGCACATCATCTTCTTCACTTGTCTACCGATCATCCTGGACCTAATAGGCCTCCGGGACTTCTTGCGTTTGCGAAGGGCACGCCGTACGTTCTTTACAAGTGTCTCTTGATGTGGCCATTCAACATCACATCGTGGATACTTAACAATCTCCAAGGAACTCTGGCTTCCCCCCGAAGCACTTGTTAGATTCACCACACTATCATCCCAAGACTCAGCAGCAGAAAGGCTCCCTTGGCTTCCGGCTTCACCCCTTACAAGGACATAGCCATCTTTCCACCCCGAAGACACACGTCTACCACGACGTATACACCTCCATCTAGCACCCCCAGAGAACAGCCTTAATCTCGAAGCCTTCAGCCTCGTCAAGCTCTGCAACGCTAACGGACGAATCCGTGCTAACCGTGGCCACAAAGAGGAGGGGTATTTACGACTCCTGAGCTTGGCGACTCCGATACGTCGGGCTTGAATGACATCCTTGTTGCCTGGATTTTCGGGTACCTTGGGACTTTCTAGTAACAAGCAGAATGTGAAGTTATCCCGACGACCAACTTGAGCTATCTCTGTGAATAACTCGAGACAGAACATGTTACCCTTATAGTTCCCAAGACCCTGTTGATTTCGAAACCCGCGATCCAAGTAGACTCTATAATCATCCTCAAGGACTCGGATTCTCCCTCGCAATAGTAGGAATCTCTCGTCTATTCTACTTGCTAGACTAGGAGAGAAGTTCATACGTTTGGCAAGCCAAGGGCGTTTACACTGGGGAGTGCCGGCGTGTAACACTAGGCTGGTGGTTACGAGCTTATACCCGGGTCTCTGCTGGTGGACCTCCATTCTCTGAAAATGATGCGCCCATGACCAACTTGGGAAGAAGTCGCAGTCCGAAGCGACCGTCTTTGGCGTTATTATCTTCCAGAATAAATGACGTGCCATATTATCCGTCTCGATGCCAGAGATGTGGTTGACATCCAGATAGTTGAATAACCCCGTGATAGCGTGGATCCTATCCCTAGCGGAGCTCAACGAGCGACCCACATACATTGGAAGAATCGCGGAAAGGGACGTCTTCAAGTTACCACAGCAATTTTCAGACGCCACCTGTTCAACCTCCGCGCTCGCAGAATGATACGCCACCGTACGACAGTTGACATGCCATAAGACGGTATAGTCCGTCATATACAGACGACGCGGCGATAGAACCTCCTCTTGTATTGTCCAAGCACGATTCAACCAATCGGGTTTCTGATCAGAACTCCACATTCGCCACATGTCTGCAGTTCCACAGAAACTACTGGGGTTATTTGGCAGCGTAGTCAACGTGTGAAAGTCGCGTGTATACCCCGGTAGACCAGAATGTATATCCTTGGTAAGGGCACAACATATGGTTAACCATGAATTCGCGTAGATGTATCCCATGGCATCAGTATGCTCTTGCTTCTCCCGGGCGTCCTTTTGTATGATACAATACCGGTCAATCCAGATATATGGGATATCCAGATCCCGGGATAACTTCATGCAGTCATGCAGAGTGCCGGACATAGTCAAAAGGGATAAAGAACCTGGATACATGAATGCGTGTTCATTGTCTGGCGTCAACATAGCGGTATCATGGTGGTTCCATCTGTGGCTAATAGCGGCGTACTTGACGTTGGTGTCGGTCATCTTGACGACGCATTGGTTTTGTACATCGATCAAGCGGAAGGAATTTGGGAATCCTAGTAGTTTTGTTAGCTTGTAGGTCTTATGATACTTACAGTGGACGTACATACCTATTCTTCTTTCCCCTCCAGTTTGGACTGATAAGTCTTGATGTGCCATGAACCCTTCCTCAAGCTTCTCCTTCAAACACTCTATATTCAACCGTTTCGGCTCAACAAAGGATAATCCAAGATTCCCCATGTGGTCGTTGACCATCATGTTAAGATTAAGAGACTCCTGTTTCCGTCGAACTTCCTTTCCTCTGACCAACTCTTCATATTCAACCAACAGTCTCAAAGGCAAGATACACTCCGCCCCATGAGACCAACCCATCGGAAGTCGCTGTTCTCGGAAATGAAGACTTTTTAATGCCAACTTACTCGCTGGGGTAGCGGTTGACTTTATAGCCTTTAGTATGGTTGATGTCAAACCGGCGCACATGGGACAGCTAGCCTCAAGACCCACGCGTGTCACCACGGCTTTGTCAAAGTTGCTAGCAGCGAGTAACCAGGGAAACTTGCCACATGGGACATATCGTTGTCGGTTGTTGCAGAAGCTTCTTATATCGTGGTCATTGAATGACCAATGTGTAGACTCATATGTTGAGAGTGCATCTCCGGGGCCGTCACGATTCATGATACGTGAAAAGGCCACGCTGGGCATATGGGAAGGGTCTGTTTCACAACCGTTGCAACCGTCAACGACAGTCCAGTTAAAAAGTACATCGATACAAGACGAGCAGAGGCTGCGTCTCGTAGCTAAGTCCTCCAGAGCCCGTCGTTTCCTATGGCAGCATGCCTGGGCGGAGTTACCGGTGAATCCGGTTCCCTTGATGACATCATATAAAGTCTTGAATCGTCAGTCTTTCTCTTCCATTCACCGCTCAACCAAAGATATTCTCACCTGTCTCTTTCCTTTCTCAAAAGCGATCACAATCTGCGTAGAATGTCTCCATCCCTTCCTCAAAAGCAGGTCAACCATTATATAAAAAAGATTGCTAAACCCGAGGTTCGGGAACACACGAACAACTCGGAACACTCCCTGAACCAGCGCATGTCCCCATTCATATACTCCGTCAACCACCAATAATCTCACTGATTGAAGATCTTACTCCCTCCTGCATCTAGGCAGCCGTATAAAGTGGTCGAAATACGTGTGGTTAGGGTTATGTACGATCGTATAAGTGAGGTTATACGACAGGTCGCACTACACTACGGCAGTTTCAGGGCGTTTGACGGTTACTTCGCGGGCATACATAAATACGTAGATACGCTAAGTACGGTGTTTTACGATATAACTGGTGTACCTGGTTCATTGATGGTCGTGGCTGGAATCACGTTATTCAAATAGGGTTAGAAGACGCGCCGGCGGGTGTACCTCGGACAACCGATGTGAGACAAACGAGGTAAACGAGATCTTGCACAACAGGTTTCATCTCACACTTAGGCAACCTGATAATTAATGACCACTTGGGCATTTATTAACCCTCTAAACCCGCATATAAACCCCATCAGTCCCCGCCAAATAGCCAGACCCGGGTCCTCCTCTAAAGCTCCGGCCCGGCCACCGATCCCTCCCATATCTATCCATTCTCTCTCTTCTCATCCTCTTTCTCCTCCGGCCACCGCGTCTCGTCCGTCATCGGATCCCAAGGGTATCTTCTGGCGTTGGCGTCTTGTCTAGTAGCATGTCTCGGTGTTCCGTGGGTACATTCTGGATTGAATTCCACATGGCACTTTGAAGCGGGATTATCGGGGGACGGGCCTGTGGATGGTAGAGGGGTATGGTGGGTTGTTGCCTTGCTATGAATTGGGGAACATGAGTTGGTGAGATGTGAGAATTAGACAGGTTTGTCTTCTTCTTCTTCCTTCTTGAAGGCCTCTGTCCGTCCTTCCAAAGAATATCCACCTCCATGACTCCTGACCTCCTCAAGGTCTTTTCCTCCCTCTGTACCCCCAAAACGATATTCTGTCCTTCCCTCTGTACCCCCAAAACGATATTCTGTCCTTCCCTCCAAGCCCTCAAATAATCTCCTTCGTTAAGTCCGTCAAGAAACCCAACACAAATCCATTCTAGCTTGACCTGGTCCTTCTCTAATCGTCGGGGGAAGTCTCTTGATGTGAAGAGGTCAGGCAGTAGGTCAATGGGGATTAATGGGACGTAGTAGGGTGTTTTATCTGATGAGACTCGTTCAATAACGAGGGCGTGATTAATCTTGCGCATGGTCTGGTGGTCAAAGTAGAAGTGAATAAGGATATAGCGAAAAAGTCACACCACCACAACAGGATACCATGACAACCGGAGACCGCGAACCTATATATACAAGTCTCTGTACAACACTAGATCAACTACCCCCTCCATAAGATGAAACACCATCCCATCCATAATCTCGCCAGATCAAAACCCTTCACGTCGTCTTATCCTCCACTCTAATTGTAACTTCCATCCCATCCACACAGAACCCTAACTGCCTCGTTCCATCCTTCAGTTCGACTTCTCTCTTTAACCAACGACCAGAACCTTTACCTTTCGTGTCTTGGGTGTCTTGCGGTTGATACGACTCAGTGTAGTCTTCATCTTCATCATCTATGTCGTCATCGTCTACGTCATCGAGGGCAGCCACGGGATCCCATTCGCCGGTTTCCCAGATGAGACGGAGGGAAGATGGGGGACGGTCAGTTAGTGTTGCGACTACACCTTTGACAGTGTACATATCATGTGACTTTGGTAGAGCGCGAGTGAGGTTGAGAAGACCTGTGAAATGGACCTTGACTAATCTTGCCTCTAAGAAGTCCGGGTTTGTAGCAGGCGCCGTTGGAATATCCGGACGACCGTGCTGTTCAATCAAGACTGGCCAAAGAGGGTGTTTCTCTGTGATTTCTTCATCAGTGGGTTCAGCTTTTAACGCTGCAAGTTCCCTAGCGATTCTGGAAAGATAGAAAAGAGACGCGTTAAGACGATCGGCGGGTGTAACCACGGCAAAGTTTAACGCCTTCAATTGTGGAATACGCGCAATAGTAAGCATATGCGTTTCATCCGGTGGGGGAATTACATTGGTGACCGGGTTAGGTAACTGATAAATCGGCGTATGAGATATCCGAAGTGACGCCAACCCCGGGATAGAAGTTGAAAGAGCCGATAGGAATGACCATGTGGAGATGGCATTATATGACATATCAACATACTGTAAACTCGGCGAGAAAACAGGCACCTCTTCACCCTCCTTTGCAATAGCCGAGATGTTATTCGCCTTTAAATGGAGGTTTCTCAATACCTTTAACTCCGCCAAGGCCTTGAAATCTGACAGAGCGGTGAACCCGTTGAGCTCGAGGTTTAGCGAGGTTAACGTCTCTGGTAACGTGGCTAATGGGAGGAATGGAATACTAAAGAGTTGATTTGAGCCGCAGTGTAACGAAGCTAGTGAGGCAAAGTGGCTTGTGATGGTGGTGATTTGGGACCACGAAAGGAGCGTCTCATTGAGCGCCAACTCGGTGATTTTGGAGAGGACCGCATCAGACGACGCAAGAAGTGGGTCCGTTTCGACATCACGGAAGCGGTTACCTCTACACTTTGTTAGCTTGAATCCATGGCCATCTCAAAAGGTACTCACCCCATCTTCAGAACTCTACAGTCCTCCAAGCCCTTCACAATCTCCACAACAACACCAACACTCTCCATCAAATTCCGACCAACATCCAATTCTCTAATCCTCGGGACTTTCTCCGGAATCACGTCTCCCTCGTTCTTCGCAAACCCTACTCTCCACCCATCCACAATAACAATCTTCAACTCATCAACCCTCGCAAGTTGTCGTCGAATCTTATCAAACCCTACCTCCTCCGCCATCTTCGTACCAATGCGGATTTGCCGCGCCGCGTGGATGGTCGATGTGGCGAGGTCGACTTCCGATGTGTACTTTGCGTGTACGGCTGATAGGAAGGACTGTGGTGGTTGAGAGGGCCGGGAGGGCCGGACGAAGGAGGCCGAGGTCGGTGAATTGGAGAGGCCTAATTACGTTAGTTGAGAACACTATGTGAGTTTTCATAAGACGTACATGTGAAATACCGAATGTTGTTATGTACACCGGCGTGTTTCCCGCGGGTAGGGTCATCCCATTCAACACCTAGCCAAGTCCCCGTAGTCCCCGGGACGGCCCCGGTGTAGCGGACCGTGCATAGTGCACCGTCGTAGCATAGGCGTTGGCCAATGTAGAAATCTACTGGTGAATGAGCCATCTCAATCTATAGCTTCAATATATGACCCTTGATCGCGAAGTCTATAGCTATTTGATCCTCCAAACAGCCTAAGCCTGCCATCCATCATCTATTGGCGTTCTCACCAAAAACCCCTAAACACCAAACCCCAGTGACACTTCACTAGGGTTATCCCACTCAACCCCAATGAACCCTTCCATTGGTGACATCATCACTTGTTAGCACTACATTCCTGGTGCCGTTTTGCCGTTGTAATTAGTGGGTCAGACCTCCAAACCTATAGCCGAGCCGAGCCGAGATATCAGGCATCACGGGAGTCCCCCCCGAAATGTCGTGCGATACGGAGGTGATTATTCCGCCCCGGGCTGGTGTATAAAGAGCGGTATATTCCGCACTAATGAGTTGATTGTATAGAATCGAGTAGACATCCATCACCAACTGAACTATCGAAATGTCTTCTACGGTCAACATTGCAGCATCCACCGGCTTCGCGGATGGGAAATTCTACGATACTCATAGACCTTCCTATCCGTCTGACTCTGTCGAGGGACTTCTTCAAGGAATGGGTCTCGCAGGCAAGTCTGGTGCCAAGATTCTCGAAATCGCCGCTGGTTCAGGTCTATTCACAGAGTGTCTCGCCAAGCGTCCTGAAGGCTTCCAGATTGTTTCTGTTGAGCCGGTGGAAGGTATGCGTCAGGCACTAGTTGACAAGGGACTTCCTAATGTGACGGTTTTGGACGGCACAGCGGATAATGTACCTGGGGGAGATGGAGAATATGACGGTGTGATTGCCGCACAGGTAAGATGAAATTATCATGTGATCACGCCACGTAGGATATGCTGACGAAAAGTAGAGTTTCCATTGGTTTGCTACAACCTCGGCATTAACCGAGTTCCGCCGACTCCTCAAGCCCTCCGGCTTCTTTGGCACCATTTACAACATTGAAGATTGTAAGATACCCCATGTCCGACCTTTGAAGCATAACTTGAGCTAACCCCCCGCCCCCAGATAACAAACCGCAGTCATGGCCCGCTAACAGCGTCCATGGCCAATCTCTCAACGATCTAATTTGGGCCCTCCCCGACGACGGCAACGGGCGTTTCCGTAACCTTACCTGGCGTAAAGCCTTCTCCGCCCCTATTAACGCGCAAGCTGATGGAAGTCCCTTGTTCGGGGAACTGGCGGATGGGAAGTCAGATGTGTGGGTTGCCAAGTTGACGATTCCGCAGGTTATTGATCGGATTGGAACTTTGAGTCAGGTTGTTGCGTTGGGACAAGGAACAGAGGAACGAAACAAGTTTAATAACAGGCTGGAAGAGGTTTTGAAGGAGGAAGTAGATGCTAAGGGACAGGTGGAGATTCATGGGCGGACTTATTATTCGTGGGTGAAGAGAACTTAGATGTGGTAATCAGAATGAGAATGAATTATTAATCAGCAGAAATGTACATGACTAGAATATGTTAGTAACGACCCATGATGATATATAAGTCCATACATACCGTTATTTCCACGAACAAAAGCATCACCATACTCTCTCCGCTTCCGACCATTAACGTACTCGGCGGTGTTCTCCAAGGCAATGTTCATGTACCCATCAACAGATTGTAATTCCCCTAGAACTAGTCAGTCTCATCTTCATCATCTCTGAAAATCTCCAAGACAAACCCTTATAAACCACGCCCGAATTCAACTTGACAGTGACCAAATTTCCAATAATATCGCCCAAGAACCCTGATGGGTCCTTCCCATCAGTACGTGTAGACGGTGTAGCTTCCATGTCGATGAAAATAACCCAACAAATCGATGAATTTGGATATCAAGAGATGAGTCGGGCGGGTTCCTCATAAGTGAGCATCATTATTAACCTTGTCCTAGAAACAGACTAACGCCATAAACGCCACAAACGCCACACTACCCAAAGCGGAATGTTGCAATTAGTAAGCATGCTGAGCACGTGATGATGGGGACAAACAGGCACGATGTCAAGCAAGGACCTAGTTCAACGATTGAATGTAGGACGATTTATACGGGGATGCTAAGATTCCGGTATTCCTAATTTTGAGTTGAATTGCCATCTTTAAGACTTGGCCTGTTGATTCTTTCATTCTTGGACTATATTTCCCCTCAAGGTTTCATTTTTCCTTCCATAACCCTGACCAGATAAACCCTTCTACATACATCAGCAAATGGCGAATTTACCCTTCAAGAAACGAAAGGCTAGAGCGCCGGTTGTCACGGATACATCGGATGAAGCAGTTCTGTCATTATTTAACCGGCGGAATGACGAGGATCTTCGGGCGGAATATGAAAAAAGAGCGGCGGAAGCAAAGTTACGGGAATTGAAAGAGAAGCAGGATGAAGATGGAAAGAGAAAGGCCGAAGAGGATGGTGATGTCCTTATGGAGGGTAGTGAAAGGGGCACCCCGAAGAGCAAACAGTCGCATGATGAGGGAGATGTGGTGATTGAGATCGAGGATCAGATGTTACCTTCACCATCACCGACTAGCCCAGGTCGTCCCTCAGGAAACCATAGTCTACGGTCTACCCCATGGAAACCCGAGCCTACGGTGTTAACCCTCTCTTCATCACCACCACGCGAACGCGAGACTATACCCGAGGCCCCCACCACATCCACGCCCATCGAAGTCCCAGGCGAAACAGACCCCGAACTCCGCGCCTACATCGCCAAAGCCATGCTCGCCCGGAAAACCCAAGGCCAATCAGAACCCCGCGCAGATACCATCTCCGTCATGGTAACCTCCAAAGTGCCCAATATCGACGGAACGTCGGTGTTCCAAGTGAATTTGACGACGCCATTAGAGGATGTAAGGGGGGCTTGGCTACGAAGTGCCGCGGGTGTAGAAGGGGAGGATATCATCTTGACGTGGAGAGGAAATGAGTTATATCGGGCTACGACGTTGGAGTCTTTAGGGATTTTGTTGGATAATGGGGTTTTAACAGATAGTAGACAAGGCAGGGCGAAATCCGAAGGGTTCTCATCCGATGGTCGAAAAGTTCTTATAGACGTCTGGACAAAAGCAAGTTTGGCGGCCGACCGAGAAGAGAAAGCCCGACGAACTCGTGTCCTAGCCGGTGAAGAAGAAGGGGATATTGACCGGGCACCACCCGTCACTGAAGAGCCAGTTCGTGCTAAAATCCCTAAAGTCCGGTTAACAATCCAAGCTGCCGATGGACGTACTACCAACCTTAGAGGAACAAACGATACGCTAATCAAGTCACTACTTGAATACTGGCTTCTCAAGTTCCCCGAGGACATGGGTAAAACGCTGGCAATTTCATTCGATGGGGAGTCTCTAGAGCCAAACGATTCCTTTGAGGACGTGGGAATAGAAGATCATGATAAGGTAGAAATCAATATTAAATAGCAATATATATCTAATTCAGCACCAGCGTTCTGTAGGATCTATCCACTGAACGCCTAGCCGTTCGACGATAGCATGTTCTGATTCTCCGGCGATACGGAGGTTACTTGAGCGGAGGAACAGTCCCTTTTGGTTTAATCGCATTCCACGTTTTCTCGCAAGAAGGCGGAGACTTCTATTGTAGAGGTCGTTACCGGTGAAATATAACAAGGCGGCACCACGTTCCTCGGGTGGCACGATGAGAAGGTCGACGCGACGCCATGTTGGAGATGAAGGGAGGACGCAGCAGCCGTGCCATTTTGTAGGGTGGGTTGGGTTATATGCCAGTGTAGCCACGAGGATCCCAAGGTCTTTTAGTTTCGAGATTAGAGTTGCGAGGTGGCTTGAGGACTGGGTTATAAGTAGGATATCGATGTCTCCGCATGTCGGGGCACCCCGGAGGTAGCTTCCTGTGGGGAGAACCTCTGTACTGGGGGATATTGACTTGGAAGCGTCAGTTATGAGAGTGGCTAATTCCGTGACTTCCTCTCTTGGTATCCGAGTTTGTAAGTCGTCATAATGGGCTATTCCCATCCTTTGATTCTCCGACAAAGTCTCTTGATCAAGTAGATCCTGCAACGTCCTCCGACCCCTCGCAACCCACGATCTCGCCGTATCACTACCCACGCCATAAATGCCCATGAACAAACGAACACTGGTATTCTTCTCATCATTCTCAACGTTCTCCAACTTCTTCAAGCTCCCCGTCGTCACAATCTCCTCGATCTTCTCCGCAATTCGTTTTCCAATCCCAGGGAGCTCCTCTGCCTCTGTCGCCGTGGTGATATGTCGGGATGTTCTTTTCAAGATGGTAGCGGCCTTTTGATAGGCGTGTTGACGCCACGAGTCGGAGGTGGTGGAATAGTGAGTTGCCATGCTTTGAAGGATTTCAATTGTTTGTGAGTTGGGGTTGAGAGGGCCTTTGAGAGGGGCGGAGGAGGCACAGGCGAAGCGGGATACGGATGATATAGAGCCGGATGAGACGTCCGAGTCACTTCCTGATTCTGTTTCTGAACCTGACTCTGTCACCGAGCCGTCACCCATTTCCTCCCTTTGTTCCGTAACCTCTTCTGTCTTCGTAGTCACCGTCTTCTGTTTCTCTTGTTCTTTCTCAACACCTTCCACAAAATACTTACTCTGATCAGCTCCAACAATCCTCTTGAACCGTAAACAATCACCAACCCAGCCTTCTTTAACAACAACAGCATCCTCTTTCTGCCCTTTAATCCACTTGACCGCATCAATTCCTCTAATCGCACTATCCGCAACAATATAATCCGCCTCTTCAATCCCACCATATCTCCCACCTTCCTTTGTAATCCTCGCCAATCGTGCCTTTCTCGCCGGCGAAATAAGTGAGTTCGGTATAAAGTAAAAAACAAGCCCATTGAAGATTCCCGAGGTAGCTGGACGCGTGTGCTTTACACGTTTGGACGGGGAGTATTGCATTTCGGGCATCATTCGACGTTTTGTAGGTGACCGAGGTGGTGAAGGGGCCGGAGGATCAAGACACTCAGAGGAATCTAGCTTAAGTAGTCTTGGTGGCGCCATACTATCCAAGCTCGTAGTTGTTTCCTGTTCTTTCCTCTTAACTCGTCGAATTTGATCATTCTGCTTCCCAAGGGAGTCTCCCTTTGCAATTTTCTTTCCGTCCATAATACCTCCATATCTACGAAACCAAGAAGGAAAGAATCCCCTTCCTCCCCCAAAATTCTTTATCCCTCAAGTATCCAGCTCAGACGTCTTTGTTCTGTGTCCTTTGTCATACCCTCCAGGCACCGACTCGCTAGTGCTACTCTAGCTTCGTCTGTGTGACACCCAAACCAGAAATTTTGAAAACAGAAGCCCACATAATTCCGGAAAGCGCCTTATATTTTCAACTACCAATGGCAAGATGGCCGAGCGGTCTAAGGCGCTGTGTTCAGGTTTCGTAAGAAGCTTCGCAGTGGAGCAATCCGCGCGAGTTCGAATCTCGTTCTTGTCAACATATCTTTTTGACTGATTTGTTTTTTTTTTCGCCAGGAATGTATTGAATCTGAATGAATTGAATGAAATAAAAAGTCTACGTTACACCTACATTACTTGCCCACGACCCCCGCAGGATTCTTCAAAGCCAAGAAAACACCCGTAACCACACAAATCATCCCCGCGCTTCCCACCGTATAAGCAAATTCTCTACCGGCCCACCAATAAATACTAGTGAACACGACAGGACCAAGACCTCTTCCAAGTTGACCCCAACTACGCATATTACCCAGCTTCCCACCTCTCTCTGTACTGTGAGCTTCAAAGCTAGTAAGAGCGTTAAGACCCGTGACGACAGTGGCAGAGGTCATTGCGAGACAAGTAGCTGCGAGGTAGAGACCACCGACGGATTGGACACGGCTAAGGAGCATGAATGCGGCGAGACAAGAGACGACACCGATGCGGACGGCGCGCAGAGGGGGGAGACGGCGGGTTACGCCGCCTTGGAGGAGGGATGCGACAAGACCGATGTAGCCCAGAAGACGACCGTTGTTGGCTGATGTGAAACCGAATAGGTCATACGTCATGAATGACAAGGAAGATTCCATACCCGAGAACAAAAGCAAGAAAAAGAAATGGGTTGCCGATAGTGTAAAGAACGAATTCGATCTCGTAACCACTTCAGGCTTCTCCTCCTTACTCTTGTCATCCTTTTTCTCCTCCCTCTTCAACTTGGTCAAACTAGGCAACGTCTCCGGCAGACATCTCCAAAGATACAATGTCTCCACTACAATCAACGCCAAAGAAACCCCCGCCGCCGTGGCAAACGGGTTCGCCTTGACGATTTCAATCCCACTAAGCCATGCGCCCAAGGCAGGTCCAAAAGTGAAGGCTACCGAGAAACAAGCCCCAATCATAGCCATTGTAGCACCACGGCTCTTCTCATCCGAGATATCCGTCGCCATCGCAGTGGCAAGTTGTACATTCCCCTCACTCAATCCACCAACCACTCTAGAAGCAAGGAAAGTGCGAAAGTCGGTGGCCGCGACCCAGAGGAGAACCGAGAGGATGTTCCCGCCCATGGAACAGAGGAGGGCGGTCCGTCGGCCGTGACGGTCTGAGATGCGCCCGATTAGTGGGGAGGCAAAGGCTTGAAGGAGGGAGAATAGAGACCCGAGAGCTCCACCGAGAAGAACAATATCATAGCGAGAGGAGATTGGCCGGTGGAAAGACTGTTTATAGGCGTTCAGGTATGTGAGAATTGTCTGGAGCAATGTAAGAGGGGCATCTCCCGTAGGCGGGGCTTCATTGTCGCGGTAATATTCGAGTAACTTGGGAAAAAGCGGTAATATAAAAGTGAAGGAGATCTAGCAACGTTAACATATTTCCTGGTAGTACGAAACATAGAAACAACATACGAGGTCTAACAATAGAGACACGGCAATCACCCGCAACACCTTTTTGCGCGTGGCAGGATCGACGGAAGTCATGATATATGTGTTTTAAGTGACGTCAATAAACGAGAGTAATAGTGCAAGACTTGAGAGTGAATGGGGTTATATAAAATTGAAAACAAACGAAGGACTAGCTTCCAGAAGCTGATGAATACGAAGAATGATAAAAATAGCCGGTCAACAGCTTATCTGACTATGATATATGTATGTATGTACATATGCACATGTAAACATGCAGAAACCACGAACATTCGTTCTTCATTCGTCCGTATCGGCTTACAACTACCGATTTACCACCACCAAGGCCAAATCAGACCCCGTCACCCCACGCACGAGGCTGAAACCAACATGCAGAAGGATCCAAGCAACACCATAAGCCATCCCTCTAATTGGCTAGGGTCTCCACCAAAAGCACGCTCTACGAAAACAAAATGTCGGTGCACTTGGAGCCTCGCCGGGGTAAGAATTTCTTTTCGAGAAAAGAAAGCTCCCGACATGGACTATGATGGCCCAGTCCGTAGACGATATCCTTCTCGCACTTCCCAACGGACCAACCCATTCCAGACTCTCAACACAAGACGTGTCGGGAGGTAAGAACGTCATGAAGAACCCATCGTATGGTTAGAAACCGGGTGATTGGAATTTGAGAATTGCGTCTGTATAAACATACATAGGTCACTTTTCAATACACAAAAAGACAGGTCTTAATTGAAGACGCGCTTGGAAAGTAGAAGGATAAATCAAATCTGTCCTCAATTCCGAAACCAGAATTATTTATACCCGTCCAAGGTGGGTCCCGCTTAGTAAGCGTACGTCACGAAACCACCTAGACGTAGTCAAATCACGACTATCACCAAGTCAATCCGAACGAGAAAATTACAGAGTGAAGCGCCAATTCCACCCCAAAATGCACAGCGCACTAAACCGTCTCCAAACGGCCTTTGGCTTCTTCACGACTGTGCTGTTTACAACAGCCGCACTTGTTGCCCTTAGTGATATTCTTGTTGCGCGTACACCGTCGGCGAGTATCATTCCCGGCGAAGTCACCATGTTTGTTTGCCCAGTTTTTCATGTACACTTTGTTTGATCCTACTAACACTTCCCTTCAGAGTCCAAGCCCGTCCTCACGCCCACTCTCGCTCTACAACCCCAATCGCCACTCTCCGCTTCAACCTCGACGCCGACCTCTCCAGCCTATTCACATGGAACACCAAATCGCTCTTCGTCTACGTCACCGCCGAATGGACTAACCCAACCCCATCGCCCTCGCACAACCCTTCTCTCCTCGGAAAAGCCAAAGGTGCCCCCGCCGGCCCCGTCTCCGCCGTCATCTGGGACTCTATCATTACCGCCCCTTCCTCGGACTTTCTTTCCACCCTCGGTCCTATTGCCAAGCGCAAGTTACGCGCCTCGTCACAGGGAAAGACTATTGATCCCTCTCGGTAAGTCTCTCGAACTTCAAAACCCCACGTGGTGTTAAATTATATATACTAACCCTAACCCCAACCACAGTGGTCTGATTTCGCTCAAGAACCAGCGGGCCAAGTATAAGCTTCATGCGCCAGTACCGCTAGCTGAGCTGAAGAATGTCACCTTGAAGCTTCACTATAACGTTCAGCCGTGGGTTGGTTTCTTATCTTGGGACCTTGACGAAACCATCGCCTCATGGTCACCTATTGACGGTGCCAGCTCAGAGCCCTTTGACTTCCCACCTATCAAGGCCAAGAAGTCTGAGACCAAGAAGGCCACTGCTTAATTTCACTTTCACTTGCTTGTACCTTACATTCATGCATACACTATAATATAGACTGTCTTGTTTGCTTCAACCTTATAAATTGTCTATCCTATCAAATAGAAACACTAATAAACTCATGACTTAATCTCTAAGCCAAGGTACCACGACCACCACGACCACGTCCACGACCACCACGGCCTCTTCCACCACGGTTGTTGTTCAAAGAAGCAGGTGGGGGCATCGCCGAGTAGTCACCTTGAGGGCCCTGCGAACCCCGACCATTGTAGCCGCCACGGGGGCCGCCACGTCCACCACGGTATCCACCACGCTGTCCCTGACCGCCCTGTTGGGCGTTGGGGTGCGGACGGTACACCAGATTGGCCGGGATCAAGTTCGGTACATCATCGTTGTGACCCTGCTGGGCGTGATGATGCCCATTGTTGTGGCCACCGCGTCCACCTCTGCCGCCGCGGTTCATGGCAGCATTGCTCCAACCACCACGAATCGGCGCTGGGGCGGCCGCATCACGAAGTCTAGGGGGTCCTCCAAAGTGGTTGCTCTGGGGCGCAGCCTTCTTAGAAGGAACCTTGGGACCACAAACAATCTGGTGGTTACTAGTGTTGAGTACAGTCCAGCTAGCCACAGTCATACCACGGAAAGGCGGGCAACGGTCGCCCAGAGTAGAACCACTCATGAACTTACCGTCCCACACAATATCCAACAAAAGAGCTTGGCTAGTGCGACTCATACCGACCACAGTACCGCGGTAGTCCAAGGGAACCTTGCCCGATGGCGCTACATATACTACACGGTCACCCAAAGAAAACTCTTGGCTACCGAGCATGTATTCGGCATCGCTAGGCTTGAGGATGGCAGACCGAGGCACGTTTTGGAACGCCTTGAACTCGTTCTCCGTCGCCGCCTCAAATGCCTTTTCACCAGCCGCAGCCAGCTCCATGACGATACGCGAATCGAGTTGCTCAGCTTCCAACGGCACACGAGACAAGTTGTTGACCTTTTGCATCTTCAACCACGCAACAATCTCCTTAACCCGAGTAGTCGCGTACTCTTCGCTTTGGGGGAATAGCTGCTTAGCAGTCACATCGCTACTCGAAGCATACCGTTTCACCATGGCAAAGAAGTCAGGGAACTCCAGCATATATCTCGTGATGAGATCCAAAGACAGATTACTGAATTCCCAACCATGGGCATTTCGTTGCGAGTAGCCAAGAACCTTTTGTTTTTTGCCGTCAAACTTGAGATTCAACCCGAGGTTGACCTTGAGGCCACCAACGGCATCCACGCGATACGCCGAAGTCAACTTCGACAAGACCAAAGGGTCAAGCCCCAGTTTGCGAGCAACCGCATACGCAGGCGTGTATGGGTTGTACGCAAGGTGCTGGCGAACCATGGCATGGCCAAACTCAGACTCTTTGTTCTTGGGAGTAATAACCACCACGTTGGCCTTGCCGTTGGAATGGCCCTGCACCTTGAGACGACGCCCGTAGGCAATACTTCCAAGGAAAAAGCCCTGCATATCCACGGGGAATTCCTCCTCGATAGGGAGCGCCTTTCTTTCGAGGAAACGAGGGTCCTCTTCTTCTACCGAATCTACAACCATCTGTGCTGCGTATGTGTCCCGCATGTTAGGATTATGAGCATATTCCTTGACACGAGCGCCATCATCTGTCCTGAGCAAACCCTTCAACATCTCGACTTTGATAATTGTATCAACAGCACCAATTTCAAAAGCGAGGTGTTTGGCATTGGAGCTCTCGAGGTACTGTGCCTCACGCTCCCACTCCGACTTCGAGCGGCCCAACAACTCACGCTGCTGAACACCGCCCTGGTCGTCAAGTTCGTAGGCAAATTTACCGTCAGAAACCTCAATAACCTTGGCTTCCTGCAAGAAAGGATAACCAACAAAGCAAGGCTTGCCCAGTTTAGACTTGTGCATTTCCAACTGGCTGTTCAGCTCAGTGTCATTAAACGTAATCACAATACTGGGGTTGCGACTGTCGGCCTGGAAAACATTAACAGCGTAGCCTTCAACCAGAGAAGCAGTATACGGAATCGTGGACAGCGAGGGGAACCCAGCCAAAGCACTAGACTTGACCTTGGCACCGGGCATCAAACCGGCACGGAACTCAAGTCCCTCAACGTTGGGCAACTCAAAAATATTCTCAATGCATGAGCAGTTAGGAATGTCCGCGAACGGGTTATCCTCAGAAGAGAGTTCCTTCATAGGCGAAGGATAAGCAAAGTTGGTCTTCTCCGAGTAAGTGAACTTAAGAGCGACGCCAAAAGTGTTCCGGTCAGCCTCCGCCTTGGGGAGCTTCTCATTGTATGGCGCCATAGCATCAAGAAGTCTCTTTTCATCAATGAAGGGAATCTTGACAACCGCCTCCCATTCCATCTTCTTGCCATTCATGTCAAGATCGAAATCGCGAGGGTAGAAGTCAATAATGGGAGACTTAGGGTCCGTCATTAAAGGCCAGTAAACCTCAGGTACAATGCTCTTACTGCGGTCTGGCAAGACACCCATCAGCTGCTCAAACGGTCTAAAGGGGGCACCCTTCTCGAACGTCATGCTGACATTGATACCTCTGATAACATCAGAAGTAAGTGGGGAGTAGTGGTACTGGTAGAACCAGGGCCACGATGCAATACCCTTGTAGTAGTAGTAGAGCACCCACTGAAGACCTTGCACGTAGTTCTCGCACAACTTGGTCAGCTCAGCATCCCAGTTCTCGGGCTTCCACTCGCCTTCAAACTTTTCAGCATAGTACTGGCGCTTCCATGCCTCAAACTTGAGCTCATAAAGCTCCTCGTACGGCACAGGTACCTTGGTAGAAGCCCCGACAACTTCAGCATTGTCATACTCCTTAACCACACGGAACAACGCAAAACTACTCTCTTCCTCCTCGTCATCCGACTCATCATCGGCAGTGGCTTTGGCGGGGAACTCGACAACCAGATCGCGCCCAGAGTTGTCGTTCTCCTTGGTAGCCCATGGCATGTTGAGCTTATCGGCAATATCCTGTACAAACTTGCGGTCATCGGCTGACAGGGCATCACCGAGGTTGAGCGGTTCGGTAGTGCGTGTTTTAATGTAAGGTCTGACCTTCTCTTGCCAAAGCTTTTGCTGGGCGGGAGATATGGTAATCTTTGGTTTAGACTGTTTGGCGTTCTTACCGCCCTTTCCTCCCTTGTTACCCTTGGCTCCGTTTTGCTTACCGCCAGTGCGAGCACTTTCCGGCAGAGCGTCAAGTTGCTGTTGGACCTCGTGGGCACGGAACCAAGCCTCATCTTGGACATCAGATTCAAAGTGGCCCGTCTCATCCTTGGCCAGCTCCGCTACAAGCTTCATCAACCGTGGCAGGTTAATGACACCATTCTCGTTAATGTAGCCGTCGCAGGTTGGCAAGACCTTCTTGTAAAGTCTAAACATAGTAGCGAGGGCACCTTCATTGATATGAAGACGTGGAAGATTTGGCAAGAAATCGTTACCCACAAAGAAGGCCATAAGAATGAAATCGTCAATGACACGTTCCAGGTCAAAGCCGAATTCAAGAACCCCAGGCTCAGTGAGTTCAGAAAACTCAAGCTCGAGATATTCTCTAACAATGCAAAGATGCAAAAGGAAAAACTTTTGGTGTTCGAGCTCCTCAGACTTGTTCTTTGAAGACCGGCCAAAGGTAACCTCTTCTCTGAGCAAGCAGAAGTGAGGGTCGTGGCTAAGAAGACCCAACATGATAAGATCAGCGTCAAGGCCGTAAAGGCAGTGACGGATGTTGTTATCGTAACCGGGTTGCGCTTTCGCGTTCCGGATATACTCCATGATCTTGTGCTCACCCTCACCAGGGACCTCGTGACCGGAAAGAACAATCTCACAGCCATGCCAGTCTGAGTCCTCAGTGACCTTTTTGTTGATAAAATATTTAAGCCGTTCGGAGAGCTTCTGCATAAACTCGGTTCCGGGAGTGATGCAGTTGCTGTCAAAGGGAGCCTCTTTTGGCATTTCGAGACCCTCTGCAATGGCCTTGTCGCGGGCCCTTTCAGCGTCCAGCGCTGTACGGAAACGACGTGCTCTCTGTTGGTTCATCTTGGCGCGGGGAGCCACACCATCGATGGCCATGTAAAAGAGCTTTTTGGGCTTGATTTTACCGAATAAATGTTCGATATAATTAAAGATTCGAGCAAACATTTCTTGCTCGGTTAAACGATACGTCGCGTCCTCGCCGGCATCTTTGTGGGTACAATTGTGAATGATACCATTCATGTCGAGCTGTGAGACAAAGGTAGAAATATGTTAGCCAGTGATTTGCCTGGTGTGGGGGCGGGGTAGTCATACGTAGAGACAATCGAATTCTGGGATTCGATTGTCGGCAATGACCTGCGAGATGGCAGGATACCGTTCGGAAATCCATCGGAAGAATTTGGGAATACTATGAGCGAGTGTTAGATTCGTATGCAGGTTTGATGCTGTTTGCCAACACGACGTACCCCATGGTTATGAAAGACTCAGGTCGTCAACCAAATTGGAAAAGACAAATTATGATACAAGCTATAGTGTACAAAGCCAAGCAGCTTATTCAAATGAACGACTGACAGAAATTACAGAATGAGGGGTAAAATGGCAAATGACAAAACGCCCAATTCGAAACGAAATGAAGAAGAAAAGAAAAGCCGTAACTAATCGTAAAAGAAGTTCCCAATAAACCGGAGATGTAGCAGAGACGAACAACCAATATTCAACTGAAATTGGTGACAGAAAGCAGGAATCAGTGAGCCAATCGAAGGGTTAGGCGAAAGATGGGCCTTGGTGCAACCACTTTGCTGGGATGATGGCGGGGCGGAAGGCGGTGAAACAAGGCAGAATACAAGGCTGGGCAGACTGTCAAAGGGATATGATGTTGTTAAGAGTCAAATATGTATGAACTTTGACACGAGATTCGAGTGGATTAAGATTGTGTAGTGTAGGCTAATTTATATATTGTATTTTGACGGGTAATTGGTCAGTCTCTTGTACAAACTGTGTCAGATATAAATGAAAAACCCGTGTTGTACATAAAAAGTTGTTAGTGATATTGGTGGAACGGTAATCAAGCCATCACCTGCGCAACTGACAACTGCCAACCAGCTGACACCAACACTTTACGCGAACAGGGGGCGCGCAGTTTCCGGATTAGGCCAAGAGCACGGGAAGCTCTAAAGCGCAAGCTTCTTAGGGAATGAATGCACTTCTACTGAACATCAATTTCTGAAAAGCTTAAAACGTCCTTTGCCATTGGATTTGTCTTTCATCAGCGAAATTATTTAATATTGATTTAGAACTAACTGACAATCAAAATGTCGGGACAAAACGGCGTTGAAGATTTGGAGCAGCCAAGTGAGTTTGTCAATGAGTTAGGGTATACGATGGCGGTTACTAACCCGTGAATAGCTGCATCACTCTCGATGGAAGAGCAGGACCACGAGTTGCAAAAGACGATTAATGAGGGTAAGTTCCGGGTGAAAGAGCGTGAGACAGAACATGGTCTATCTGTCATGACAACTAGATGAAGTGAAATTAAGATTGAACTCTCATTAACCCATGAACAGAGTACAAAACATGGAAGAAGAACAGTCCATTTCTGTATGACATGGTATTGAGTACGGCTCTCGAGTGGCCGACTTTGACAGTAGAATGGTTCCCCGACGTCAAGGAAGAAAAGGATCAGCCATACAACACCCATCGTCTCCTCATCGGTACGCACACAGCCAACGACCTACCAAACCAAGTTCAAATTGCCGAAGTCCAGATTCCCAAAGCGACCAAGCCTTCCCCTGATGGCTACGACGACGAGCGCGGCGAAGTTGGTGGATACGGAAAGCGCTCAGGTGGTCCTGGTATCAAGTTCTCGATAGTGCATCGGATTAACCACCCTGGCGAGGTCAACAAGGCGCGAGTGAACCCTCTCAATGTTGACCAGATTGCTACGATGACGGTGGATGGACGCGTACTTATTTTCGATCGTAGCAAGTTGAGTGTGACGCCTGGCGCCAACGTCGAGGCGCATATGGAGCTTCATGGACATGAGGGTGAGGGTTTCGGCTTGGCGTGGAGTGCGCATCAGAATGGTTTGTTGGCCACAGGTAGCGAAGATCACACGATGTGTCTTTGGGACCTCAACTCATACTCGGCTGCTAGTCGTATTATCAAGCCTAAGGCTCGTTACACGCACCACAACAACATTGTCAACGATGTGCAGTTCCACCCCACCGTACCGCACTTTATCGGTACCGTGTCGGATGACTTGACACTCCAGATTGTCGATCTGCGTGAAGCCAACACGGCCAAGTCAGCACTCACCGCGTCGGGCGGTCACGAGGACGCCATCAATGCGTTGGCATGGAACCCGCATCAGGAGGTCCTTGTGGCTACTGGATCTGGTGACAAGACTATCGGGTTGTGGGATATCCGTAATGTGAAGAACAAGGTGCATACTTTCAATGGCCACGAGGACGCCGTGACTTCGTTGCAATGGCATCCTACTGAGCCGGGTATTTTGGGATCCGGCAGTTATGATCGTCGTGTGCTCTTCTGGGATCTTTCCCGGTTGGGCGAGGAGCAGTCTGCTGAAGATGCTGAGGACGGTGTTCCTGAACTGTAAGTTAATCCTGTCAACGCGACTACGAATATCACTTGTACTAACCCAACATAGTCTCTTCATGCACGGTGGCCACACAAACCACCTTGCCGACTTCTCCTGGAACCGCAATGAACCTTGGCTAGTAGCCTCGGCAGCCGAAGATAACCTGCTACAGGTATGGAAGGTAGCCGAGCAATTGGTGATACGCGACGAGTCTGATCTCCCCGTGGACGACCTCGAGTAGAACACAAGGAAGGGGAGAAAGACCGCCACCGAGGCGTCCACGGCCCCTACAAAGCCCAGAACGCCTTGGACCGATGTTGGAATGGATTGGGGTATCAAAGGCACGGAGGCGCCGGAATGGAAGCGAGTCTTGCATAAGGATAGATATTCAGATTAGGGTTGAAATGACGTTTCGTCTGATATTAGCTATGTGAATATTGATGTTTTTTTTGAGCGATGGGTTGCTTACTTTGTGCAATGTTTTTGTTAGTGACATTGCACACACAAACGTCATCGGGAATCATCAAACCATGGCGTCATCAAACTCAATAGCCTTTCATTGGCCTTCGCCGGCAATGCAGAATCTTATACATCGAATCAGACCACCCTCGAAATTATACGTTGACCCGCCAACTGGTCTTCCGCCATCATTCGACGAACTCCCATCTGACCTTCGTTCCGACATTGCCATCATGCAAGAACGGTTACTAATCGCCGAATACCTCGATATACCGACGTCCCGTATCCCGATGGACCTTCCCCGGCGAGATCCACCGGGGTTCAGAAGATTGAAGAATGGTCTTGACTTGTTTGAGGCGTTATGTCCGTATCCTGGGATTCTGGCTGAGATATTCAGTCACTTGTTTCCTTCGGATATCCTCAATATCTATGCTATTAGTCGGCCAGTCAAGAGACTTGTGGATGACCATTTAACCTCGTTTATATCTTTTTGGCTCACGAGGATGGCTCCTGAAGCAACGGCTGCTTTCCCATGTTCTCTATATGGGTCGTTAACAGTACGTGACCCAGCTGGAAGGCCGTATCAGTTTTCGCAGAGGACTGTCTCTTCTGGGGATGTGCCTATTACACCTACAGCACAGATTCGACGGGTTCCATCGTTGAGATACTTTCTAATGGCTACTTACCGGGCAACTAAAGTCCAACAAATCATAGCCTTGTTCGCGCGGAAAGGTCATCGTCTTGGAAAACCGATGAAGTCTGCACTATTGAAACTCTGGCATCATAATATCCTACAAACCAATGCGCTTCGTCGTGCGCATATCAGTAACAGGAACTACATCACCAATACTGATTTGTACTTTATACAAATGTTCCTAGCCAAGTTCCCACTGATGGTTTCCGATCCTATCTACGGGCCCTTCACGACTGCGTCAATCAATCATCTCATGCAACTTCCTGGTCTCCAAGGTGTTCATGACTTTCTATTCCGGAAGAAATATACCACGGTATACGATACAATGCACTCCCGCCTACACTACGACGCCACCATCCCATCTACAGCTACCGGGTTAACATCCCAAGGCTTTCCAATCTGGGGTCACAATGTCGCCAACGTCGGCCGTCGTTCAACAGAGTTCTTCGGCAAAAAAGAGGGTGTTACCGCCCAACTTGCCCCTATCACAACGACGTTACCCTAGGAGGCTCTTCGTCGTGGATTAGACTTTTCAGATCACCTTGCCTCCATGCTTCTCTACGGGACATTCTCATGGCATACGGGAAGAAATCTCCTACCTACGTCATCAGAAATCACAATGGCATGTTCCGAGACCGAAGAACGGGAACTTCTATCTCCATTAACAGCTGATCTCCGCACACACATACGACCTCGCCACCTCGCAAAACAACAATGGCGAGCCCTCAAATATCCCATCCAAGAGGCCATTCGTCTCGAAGAACGCTGTGAAGAAGCTACAGCACTCCACTGGCAACGTCTCTCGAACCTCTTAACTGATAGTCCCACCGAGAAGTTTCCAATCCTACACTACACGAACCTAGAAACCTACACCATTGAATGGGAAATGCATCGAGGCTGGACAGTTCCTCCGTTATCGCGAGAATCTCTCGCCTTATCAGCTGCGCTTCTACCTCAATATGAATCACAGCCAACTACAAGAGAACTCAACGAGTTACAGAAAGAAGCGGAGGTGGTTTCTATGGATAGGGCGGCTACGGAAGTTGCTGACGCGGGTCACTTGGCGGAGAATTTGATGGATGGAATTGACATACGTGATCTCGAGGTCGATATGACAGAGTGGAGAATTGCAGAAGAGGAAATGGCGGCGGCTAGTTCCGCTGGACCGCACATCAACACCGGTTTCACGATTCCGAATATCTGGGAAGCTGAAGGAGGAGTAGAGGAACATCTATTATGGGAGGATAACGACGAGATTGAGGCTGGCGCATTAGATGACTTGGAAATGTTGAATCTATTCTTTGTATAAACATGTACATATGTACTAACATAAACCGAGCACTAGACAAACAATTGTTGAATTCAAAACCATGTAACAAAACAAGATAAACGACCTCTAAACCCACCAATTCCTTGACAAATGCACAAAGTAATCAAATCAATCGAGCCCCAACCAACCAGCCAGCCGTCCAGCCATCCAACCGAGTCCAAACCAAAACCATCCCAAAATACAGAGAGAAACTAGAAACTAATCAACGCAAACACCAACCTAACCGAGCCAGCCGACCATCCCAAAATAGAGTTCCAAATTTCCCAAATGTAGAGCCGACCCTTCATACATACAACCAACAAACCAATCAACCTGCTTTCCAAATAAGACTATCCAGTCCTGACGCAAAAAAGCAACAAAGCAAAACAGTCCCAAGAAACACAGTCAAACTCCGCCCAGTCCGTTCCAATCCAGTCCAGTCCAGTCCAACTCCGTCCGTCGCTACCAGTATCCTTTTTCATATTCTATTTATGGCCACCTTTACCATTTACTACACCAACAGAAAACATCAGACCAAAAAGAAACAATGTGCAAAAAGAAAGGATGAAAAAAAAAAGAAAAAAGAGAGCAGCCAGTTATGTCTAACTAGAGTTTCTGCGGAGTTTCTTTTCCAAGTCCCGACACTCTAGCATCCTCTAAGCCGAAGTCTTGGGTTTGGCCGAGGTAGAGCCATTGTTGGCGCGAGGGTCAGAACCACCACCAACAGAGAGGTTGCTTATACCAGAGGCTAAGAAAGGAAACGGATCATTCTCGTTATTAGTAGCATAGAAACTGTTGGATCCAGCACCAGTGGTAGGGCCAGAACCAGCACTCTGGAAAGCGGCCTCAGCAGCACGGCTATCGAAACCAGCAGGGTGGCTACCAGGAGCAGCACCAAAGTGGCCGTTCATGCCGCCACCGTTGTAACCGTTCGAAGGGGGAGGACCAGGGGGCAGACCCGAAGGTAGAGAGTAGGTCGAAGGGGGACCGCCAAAGTGAGGACCGCCATAGTTGCCACTGGCGCCGTTCGGGGGGAAACCGTTCCCACTGTGGTTGAAGCCGCCGGGAGGACCAGCATTGGCGCCATTCATACCACCAGCACCATGGTGCATGTTGTAGTTGCCGCCGTCCATGTTGTTATTGCTGTTATGGTTGTTGTTGTTGGAGTAGCCAGAGTCAGCGACGATGGCCGCATTGGCACGACTAGCGCCGCAGCGAAGACAGCACACATTCTTAGCGAAGTTGTGGTAACCGCAAATCTCATTACCACACTTCCAATCACCAGCACGGAATGGAACAACACCAGATCCACCCATACGGCCGCCACCACCGTGGTGTCCACCCATGTGGCCATGGCCGTGATGACCGCCCATGTGTCCGTGACCGCCGTGCATCATGTTACCAGGACCACCGAAACCGGAATAGTTACCGAAACCCATCTCACCCATGTGACCGCTGCCGCCAGCAGGGAACGAGCAGCGGAAGCACGCCGTACGGCGCTGGAAGTTGCTAAAACCACAGCTTGGGCAAGTCCAGTCGCCGGGACGAGGGCGGTTCTTGCTAGGTGGGAAGGGAGTCAAAATGTCGTTTCCGCGGTCAATGACACGGCTGCTTGAAGGAGAAACTTCAATAGCCTTTTCATTCAAGGCGCGGCCATTCATGCACAAGCTCTCGGCAGCTTCCTCGTGGGACGAGAAAATGGCAAAACCGGAACCGGTAGGCTTGTGCTGCTCGGGTGTGCGCAGAGTCCAGAACGCGATTGGGCGGCCACCGTACTGAGTGAACCAACTTTCCAACTCCGACTGCGTGGTGTCATGGGGAAGACCTGACATATGAAGCACCTTGCTTCTCTCAGCCAGGAAAGCCCGTACATCAGCTCTAGCATCCATGGGGCGGGTGAGAACATCGGGGTGTTCATGAACAGGCTGCGACTTGCGGATCAAGCCACGGAGCACACGCGCCAGAGTAATAGCCTCTTCCATGGCCCGGCGGGGGCTGGCGGGAGCCAATGCTTGGAGGTGGAAAGGAAGGTTGTGCTTAATTGGGGCGCTCGATTGCACAGGCTCGACCTCAAGAGCAGCGCAAATGTTGGATAACATTGAAGGACCAAAGGGGAGCGACTCAGGGTGATGTTGTTGCCAGCGCTGGTACTCGGTGCGCAGATCAAAAGTGCGCGAGTGCTGAAGGTAGGGCGGCAGAACAACGGCCTTGTCGCGGGCCTCACGGGGCAGTTGGACTCTCAAGTCCCAGGCATCAAGGGTGACGAAAACAAATTCGAGGTTCTTGGCGATAAGTTTCTCGTTGATAAAAGTGTCGAGACGTGTAATGGCATCGCGGAAAGTACCGGCACCGCGGACATGTTCCCAGGTGAGGGTGGTAAGACTAGCTGTGGAGAAGAAAAGAATACCATGTTAATTGGAATTCTTATGGTAGGACAGAAAATGACGACACTTACTGCATAACGGAGTAATTGGAGTGTTAATAGGCTTTACCAGAACACTATCGCGAATGACCTAAAGGGAGAGAGAAAACCATGGTTAGCTTGAGAATGCAGACGAACACCCTCGACTATCACATACCTCATCAGTGGACTTGGCGTCAAGAATGATCCAACCGAGCTCAATAACCTCAGCAGAGTCCTTAGTGACGTAAACTCCATGCTCATCACACGTCGTGGCAACGTGCATGACCACATACCGGTCGACCTTAAGGCCAGACTGCGGGGAAGCCATTGTGGTGATGTGTATTTTATAAAGTGAAGAACAAGACGAATAGCTCTCAAGCAAATGTAGCGACTGCGACAGTTAATAGTGTCCACAACGCGGCTGTGTACAATTGTCGGGTCTTGGCAGAGTCGAGTCAAGCGAGGCAAGTCGAGTCGTCGTCAATGGTGTGGCAAGAATCTCGAAGCGACACGGCAGGCAAGACCAGACAAGGCGAGCGAAACGAGGCGAGGCGAGGCGAGGCGTCGACGCTGTCGGGGTTTGCTGACTGGATTAGCTGGGTAAGACTTTTGCTATGCCGGTCGGTGACAGGTGACAAAAGCGGGCTCGGTAGACGGAAGGAAACTTCGGACGGCCCGAGAAGAGGACAACCAACGGAATGAAAGGATCGATTGCTAATTGGTGATGGGTCCCGAACAATCGACAGGACAGCAAAGGCTTCCTGGTGGTTTGATTTTAGGTGGCGAGAAATATGGCGGATATAAAAAAAGAGAAGAAAACGGAAGAAAAAACGAAGCACGAGAAAATAGACAAGTGAAGCTAGGAAGGGTTCAAGGAACAACTGAACCGGTAGGCTAAAAAATAGTAAGAAATACCAGAAACAAGAAGGAAATAATGCTAAACGATGATACAAACGGCTACTACAACCAGACAGAAAGAGTGGCCCCCAATAAAACAAGACACGGTGATGCAGAAGGAAGAAGCTCGCTCGTACGTGATGATTTGTCGTGAAAAGCGGGTAAAAAACGTTGTTCCAAAGAGCCAGTTGCTTAACCCGCTGACGATTTCAAGGGGAAAACTCGTCCGTTAGTGGCTTCCCTGTAGCCTGACGACTTTAGTGGAGTAATCGTGTTAGGGTTTATGGGTATGTGCACATGTCTATATGTGGTGGTGTCTAAGTACGTAAACGATGTCTCGTTGGCTGTCCAAGCAAAGCCCTGCATATCGCAGCAGTTACAAACCAGAGCGTCTGTTGTGGTCTGACATGAGCTCTGAAGACTTTGTTGACCTTTAAGATAACGTTACAGTGAAGACGGCCCCGGCCGGTATGGATGAGTTGCCGAGAGCCGATTCAGGAGGACATTGTCAATGTACTTATGTACATACATACATATAATACGTATGGCCGCATGGAAATACCGAACACGACTGACAAAATATCCACAAACCAAGGTCCAAGCTCCAATTGCTTGCTTCCTGCCTGACTCCCGAGAGCTTGGTTTGTTCTTTAGGAAGCATGGAAAAGGGGTTTTGCGTCTGTGGCATCATATATATTCAAAATCAAACAGTCTTGTAAAGATACCCATATTTCTAGATGTAAGAGTAAAACAAACTATGCAGGATATATCGATTAAACCTTCTCTATGTATGATGTAAACGTGAAAACCAAAAATGCCAACACCGCTCTAAACTTTAGGAATTCATGATCCTCACCCCAACTATGGTAGTACAAATAGAGCCACGATTGTGCAGGTCTCAAGCGGCTTGCCCCGCTGGGCTACCTACTGGCCTATACGCCACAGCTTGTTCAGTACGAGCTGTCTCGGTGAATTCTGTCTTCGCTGACCCAACTTCACTCCGACCATTAACGCTACTATCTGTCGAGTCGAGTTGCATAGCCTCACCCGTGCTTGTGCTTCCGGGATTAGTGTCGGCGCCCGTCTTACTTGCGAGAACCACACCACCTGGCGCATCTATGGATGGAGATATCGAAGCCACCGGAGCTCCGTCGCTAGCGGTAGTCACTGGCGCAGCAGCAGTTTGGCTCTTGGAATTGTTACCCTCGCGAGCTTTGCGTGCTTCCCGCCGGATAGCTTTGGACTCGAATTCGTGCCAGTCTCCGTCTAAGTTTGCAAGTCTAAAAGCCCATGTTAGTCATTAATATTCACAAAAGTGTATCAACGGATCAAAACTTACTCTATGCATTGCGCGGCTGGGGGCTCTTCTGATGTAAAGTATTCATGTTGCAATACATCGGCTGCTGTTGGTCGTGTTTCTGGATTGTACTCAAACATAGCAGCCAACAGTTCCAAAGCTTTTTGTGACACCAGGTTCTGGTATGTTTCTGTAAATGTGGATTCCCGTTTGTGTGTGGGTCGTAATAACTGAAACCAAGGGAGGTTTGTCACATTCGGCCACGCTTCCCTAGTTGGCGTACCCATGACGCTAAAGATCTTGTCGAGCTGATTCGACTCTGTTCCGTCACCGGGGAAGATGGCATGTTGCGTGAAAATTTCAACCATGACACAAGCCGCACTCCACACATCTACTGCCGCCGTATACTTGGTTTCACCCAAAAGCAACTCCGGCGGACGGTACCAGATGGTGATGACGCGATTGGTGTAGTCTCGTGAGTGTCGTTTAACATAGAAACGAGCAAGACCGAAATCCGCAAGTTTCAACACACCATCCTTGCTGACGAGAATATTGGCTGCCTTGATATCACGATGTAACACCCCACGGGAATGCAAGTATTCGAGACCTTCAAACATCTGTTTCGACATATCCTTCATTTGCGCCGGGCTGAGTCGGAAACTCGGGTGGTTCAAAATACCAGTCAAATCATGCGACAAGTATTCAAACACCATGAAGCACTCATTCTTCTCAACCATAACCTCGAGAAGACTAACAACATTTCGATGCCTCAAGTACTGGAGTAACTTGATTTCGCGCATGGCCGTTACTGGGAATCCATCTCGTTCACCTTCCATACGAATCTTTTTCAGTGCAACCATATCGCTGGTGTAAGCGTTAATGCCCTTGAACACCTTGCCGTATGTACCTGAGCCAATAACTGATTCGTTGCCGGGTTTTCGATAATACACAGACTGAGAAGTAGCCAGGTGCTCCGGAAGTTGAGGCTTTGGAAGTAGCGTGCGTACTCTCGTCTTGATGATTCGAGTCCTTGGCCGTGGCGGTGGTACTACTGCTGGTCCAAGAGGTGGACCACGGGGTGTCCGGGCTGAGGCAGGTCCAGTAGGTGCATTTTCCGGTGGCGCATACCTATCGCGCGGGTCCGTGGTGCGCGAGGGACCCGTCGGGGGTTGTGGTGGCTTAGGAGCGGGAGCAATGAATTTTTGAACGATATCGGTGTTAGGTATGACGGGCGCAACAGTAGTTTTTGGCGCTTTGAAGGAAAAGCTGAACTTGTTACCCGCTGACTGTTGCGAAGAATCGCCATTGCCACTTTTGCCAGTTGATGAGGTTGGTCGTTGGTTGCCAGAGACCACTTGCGAAATGGCGCATGACTCCATAGACACTGGCTGCTGGACTTCAGGTTGCAGCTCGGGTGCAGTAAGGCTTTTGTTAGAAAATCCATTGATGATGATTTTGTTGTTGGAATCTGTGGTAGAGTTGAGCATCGACGATGCTGTGTTGTCTTGAGAAGCAATATTGGATGAAGCTGTTGCAGGTGAGGACTTGGTGATTGTAGAAGACACCGGCGGGGCCGTAGAGTTTTCAGTTCTAAAACAAGTTAGTACAACCATAGGAGTATCTATGACACAATATTTTAAACTTACGGAGCATCAGATGAACCCGAGATCTTCTTGACAGTATTACTGAATCCGCGAAGAGGTG
Source organism: Huntiella decipiens (assembly GCA_003032515.1). NCBI lineage: Eukaryota > Fungi > Ascomycota > Sordariomycetes > Microascales > Ceratocystidaceae > Huntiella > Huntiella decipiens. The sequence continues at coordinate 43,432 of NETU01000405.1, read as the reverse complement.
ACCGTGGTTTTGAATGTGTTGTTTTAGATGCAGAATCACCTTTATCGTGGGAACGCCGAGAGTCTTCATCGTGTTTATCGTAAGTCCGGCGTCTATGGCGCCGAGCATCTGATTCATCGCCTGAGTCGTCACGCCGACGGCTATCATAACGGTCACGATCCCGATGTTCCCGTCCATGGCGTCGATCTGAGTCACGCGTCCGGCCGCCACGGCTACCACTATGTGACCGATGGCGACCACTACTGCGTCTAGTAGGACTCCTTGTTCGGCTTCGGGGCCTCCGGCCAGAGTCGTGATGGTGATTCGCTGATGATCTCGAGGGTACATGTTGACGAGATCTCATACTAACGGTGGAACGAGACCGCGATCTGCGTCGTGAGTCAACTGACCCGTGCCGGTGACGGCGTGAAGAACGAATACTTTTGACATCATCGCGGTCCCTATCCCAATCTCGGTCGCGGGCTCTGTCTCGGTCTCTTTCCCTATCGCGTTCTCTTTCCTTGTCGCGGTGGCGATCGTGGTCCCGGTCTCGGTCCCTATCGCGATCCCTTTCTCTTTCTCGGTCTCGATCACGGTCACGGTCTCTTTCCCTGTCCCGGTCTCGATCTCTGTGGCTATCGCGGTCACGATCACGATCTCTGTGACTGTCACGATCACGGTCGCGATCTCTGTCTCGGTCTCTGTGACTTTCACGATCTCTATCGCGATCTCGGTGGCGGTCACGATCACGGTCCCGGTCCCGGTCTCTTTCCCTATCGCGGTCTTTCTCTCTGTCACGGTCTCGGTCTCTGTCGCCACGATCCCTATCCCGGGGTCTATCTCTTTCCCTATCTCTTTCTCGTTCCCGGTCGCGATCACGATCTTGTCTATGATCACGGGACCTTGACCTATCGCGGTCGTCTTTCCTATGTCGTCGGGACCGTTTTCTATTTCCATCTGATGAAGCACTTCGCGAACGTCGGCGTTTTACCCCAGGCGATGGTGGTTCTCTGTCATCTGGGTGGACGTCGCGGGAGCGGTGGCGGCGGACCGAGCCATTGGATTGAGGGTCCTCCATCATTGTACGTCCCCTTGACGAGTCGCGACGGTCAAAGTGGTTTCGCAAATTCGGCGATGGCGGGCGAGCAAGATTGCCTTGTGGTCGGTCTATAGAGAGATTTTCTGTGGCTTGGGCCAATGGGCTATCGATGGTTGAACGAGGGGGGCGGGACGAGGCTGATGGGCGGTTCCCAGGATTTTGTATATAGTCGTCGATGATTCGATAGTCGTCGGAAGCTTGGTCGTGATAACGGTGGTCCCGTGGGTCTCGGTCTCTAGCAGAGCCTCCGTGAAATCCCCTATCGTCGTGGGCCTGAGATTGGGACTGATGATAGTCGTCACTAACAAATTTTGAAAGTTGGTGGTTTGGCAGGTCGGGGCGCGTGGGTTTTGGCGGAAGGCCGATAGGGCGGAGATGGGGAGGCAGGGTCAGGGTCAGGGTCGGCGTCAGAGATGGCTTCAGAATTGAAGCGTCCGGAAGGCTGTCAGGCTTGTTATGAGTAAGCGTTTCGAGGTTGCCCATGACTAAATCTCGGGAGGCGGCCGACAACTCAAGACTCATGTCTGCATGGCCCTGCTTGTCTTTCACGATGCGACGAGACAGGCCGTCAGTCAAGGTTTATAGAAGTTTTGGCGAGAAGCAAAAAAACGAGATCTTGAACTAGTAGAGTCGAGGCATTTGTTGTGAACAATTATGTTGTGGTGATGATGAAAAAAAGAAAGGTATATCACAGAGAAACTTGGAAACCCAAGGAAGACATTTGTCGGTCGACAATGCTGATGATGTATTTCCAATTCAAATCGATTACCGTTTTTTGTTTAATTTTGCTTTTTTTTGGCGTCAAGTTGGCGACGCAAACAGGGTCCAAGCTTGTGCGTCCCGACCAGCAGTTAGCCAACTCAAGCAAGTGATGAAAAAGCCGAACGATGGTAGAAAAATGAGCACTGCTTAATGGCGCTGCAGAGGGGTAGATTCACGCTCTCAATAGTTCGTTCACTAATATACTATCATGGAACCTGGAGGGCTAATTGACCAGAGGCTTGGTAATGGAAGTCACCAACATCATCTGTTTATGGATAGCCGAAGATTAACCGAGCGATGGTGATAGAGACCTGTATGCTGCATGGAGGTACAGCAACTGAGTACAGATGTACATATGGATATCCATGTGAAGTGATTGTTGAGTTTCTTGTGTTTATACTGGTATGACAAAGGGAAAGGATGTAACTAATGCGGGTTGTCAGCTTCGTGATCCGTCACCTTTGCGCAATTTGTTCCAATAAACTACACTCTGAATCATGTCACACTATAGGGTTATACACCGTCTCAAGGGTTAGTTGACAAATAATTGACGGATTAATTGGAATTCCTAGATCCAGTTGAGCCTCGGCTCTCAATTGCGCAACATTTCCTAATCAGGCTTTACATCCGGGCCACACTAAGCAGCCAAAGTTGTTGAAGAGTTTGAGGCGGCTCTTGTGGGAGTGTGGTGGCATCTATATTGGCACAAAGACTTTCTGCAGCTTATCACTTGGTAGTATCCAACTGACAAGGGCACTAAACTTTGCTATTCAGGTTGTGTAGTGACTTAGAGAGACCAGGGTGGCAGCCGTTCGTACATATGTACCCACACTGACCTTAGAGCGCCAACAAGCCTTGCTTGAGTTCCCGATCCTCAACAACTATAAATGTCCAGATCCTCCGCCTCTGTGACCCGTTTCTTCTGTGGCCGAGTTCTCCTGAATTTCTTCAAGTCGCATACTCTTCTTACACTCTTGAATTCTCGTCGTATATCCCATCTTCTCAAGCGTGAAAACGACCCTTGTCCTTTACCACCACAATACATCGGAATTCCGACTCCCGCGATTCCGTCTCTTATTCTGTCACTCATTCCTACGTCACAGTCCATAATGGAGTGGTTTGGAAGATCTCCCATCTCTTATACTCATAATGCGCAGCCATTAGAGCTTACTTTGAAGGACGGCTCAACAACAGATTTGCTCAAGTTGGCCGAGGCTTCTACCCCGCCATGCTCCCTTAACCCTCTTTACTTCAACGGCCATGTGCAGACTGCTATTGCTGGCACTTCTCGGGATGCCCCGCGAATCTGGTATAAGCGTCACATCTTTGATTCTACCACTCCCAACATTCCCGGTACCTTTGCTGTAGACTGGGCTGTTGAGGCCAACACTGAGCCTAAGGATGCTACTCTGCCACCCCGCACTACTTACTGGACTGGCGATGAGGTCGAGAGCATGCGTGCCGGCGATGAGAAGCCCACGTTAATCGTCATGCACGGATTGTCAGGAGGCTCACATGAGGCTTATCTCCGTCACGCTATTGGACCCTTGGTGGAAAGTGGCAAGTGGGAGGTCATCGTCATCAACTCTCGTGGTTGCGCCTGGCACAAAATCACCACTGGTATCTTCTATAACGCCCGTGCCACTTGGGATTTACGTCAGTTCATCAACTGGTATGTCGAGCGGTATCCCAGCCGCCCATTGTTCGGTATTGGCTTCTCTCTGGGTGCTAATATCTTGACCAACTACTTGGGTGAAGAGGGTGAGGACTGCCGCTTCAAGGGTGCTGTTCTCTGCTCTAACCCCTTTAACCTGGAGATGTCCAATGCGGCTATTAATCGCACTTGGATTGGTCGCGAGGTTTACATGAAGACCATGGGCAGTAAGTATAACATTTTAGAATATCAATCCTTAGTCTATTTACTAACGTTTCCTCCAGCGAGCATGAAGAAGCTGGCCCACCGCCACAAGGAGGCTATCCAGACTATGACAGACTGGGACTACGAAAAGCTTATGAAGATCAACTACCTAGGAGAGTTTGACAGCGAGGTCCAGTAAGTATCCCTCTATGCGTTCCTTTTAGAACTCAAACATTAACCAATTCTCTAGACCCAAGGCTTGGGGTTACCCTACTTCTTCGGCCTACTACCGTGACGCCTCTTCCAGTGACTCAATCTCTGCCATTCGTATTCCAACCATTGCCATCCACGCCAAGGACGACCCAATTGCCGCCGATGAGGCCATGCCCTACCCCGAGATCGCCGCAAACCCATACACGGTCATGGTGGCTACCACGCTTGGTGGCCATCTGGGTTGGTTCGAGACTGGTGGAAGCCGCTGGTTCACTAAGCCTGTTGTTAACTTCTTCACCTCTATGGCTTTTGATGTTAACCTGGAGAAGCTTTCAACTAGAGGTGTCTTGGAGCCCACAAAACGGGAATACAAATACGACCCTTGCAACCGCAAGTGGGCGAACAAGTCCACCGATTCAGCGTAGATAGACGTTTAAAATAAGGTTGCATAAAATTTCTATGCCGTGATATTGAATACATGAAGCCAACGACAACCAAGGATATCGCTTTTCCATACCCGGAACGCCAATGCCCATATGCAAATAACCATACTGAATCTCGTCTTCCACCTTAAGCAAAAGCAACCTTCTTCTTGCCCTTAGTCGCCTTCGATCCCGCGACAGACAACTGGTGCACCGTCTCGCCATCATCCTCGGCACCACCCTTACCCTTCCGCTTGCGCTTCTTGCGCAGCGCATCCTTTGCGTTTTCCAGAGTCGCCTTGCGCTCTGCCTCCTTGGCTTCAGCCTCGACTCTACGAGCCTCACGGACTTCCTCCAGTTGGCGCGCCTTCATGATCTTGGATTCGATTTGGCCTTCCTTTTCGGCTTGAACAAGGGCGAGAATCGTGTTCATGGACTCCTATTGCGAGGGAATTGCCAGTTAGAAATTTGAAAGGTAGACGGGACATAGATTATCAACTTACATTGTCATCACAGAAAACCTTGCCCTTCTTCTTGCCCTTGGGCTTGACCACACCGATAGGTGTAATCTTGTTAAGCTCCGGCAGATCCAGCTCCTTCTCCGAGTAAGTCTTCTTCTTGTTGCGCTTGCGCAGAAGTTCAACTAAGCTACTGGAGTTCTTGGGGGTGGTACTTGGAGGCGTGCCCTTTGACTTCTTCTGCTTCACGACACCAGTTGGCGGTCTGCCACGATCTCTCTTTTCCTTGCCCTGGTTGGCCTTGTTAATGGCGGCCTTGTTCTTGATGGTAGTAGTCCGAGCCATTGCTACTGTATTTATATAACTTTTGGGGTAGGTAGGTATTAAGGAAAAAAAGGGGACCCTCGAGAACGGGTTTGTATTATTGACGGCGTTGTAGAGTATGAGGTGCTATGGATCGTACTACGACGAGCGCAATTCAATAATTTTCCAGCAGTTTGTTCAACCCTGGTAAAAAATCCTTATCGATAACTGATAAACTCGATATCGTTGCAGGGGTCAACTCTTGCGTGGTAGACAGGGATAATCGGCTTCATACAATTGAGTCAAACGTTACACAGCATTGAACTGTAGGAACGACGACTGGAAATTTCAGTGTACGAGTTTGTATGACTGGTGTGATCACAGTATACGGACAAACTAATACAAAATGATTCCCAAACGCCCTCTGCCTATATCGGAGGAGTTTGAGACCCCAGACCAGTACATGGAGGGTCTCCTCAAGTTCGTTTCTACCAATTCTCTTTTCCAACTTCTTTGCGGAGGCGTCCATGTATTGGACTTTTTTACTACCGATCCTGGTCTGTACCAGGCTGTTGTCCCAAAGGACTGGCAGGAGTTTCTCATGAAGTGTCCGCCAATGAAGCTGTTGGATCTGCTGATGAGAGACTCACTAGATGGAGAACTCACTGGTTATGGCGAGATCGCAGTTCCAGAGTCATTCGTCAGCTATGTCAAGGATATTCGCCGTTTTACCCTTAACCGCGACTATACGCATCGGATAAAGGACTTGAAGAAGCTTCCTCGCAACATCACCGTAGGCATGAAGGGAAAGAAGATTCACGAGGTAGCCAACTTTGCGGACTACCTTGATGAGTTAGTTACTGAAATTGGGTCAACTTACGACGAGAAAATTACTCACTTGATTGACTTTGGTTCTGGTCAAAATTACCTTGGTCGTTGCCTTGCATCTAAGCCCTACGCCAGGAACGTTGTTGCAGTTGAATGTAAAGCGGAGAACATTCTCGGTGCCAAGGAGCTGGATATCATGGCTGGTATTGCAAAGAAGCCTGTGATTATGCGGAACAAGAAAATGTTCATGCAGAGTGTTGAAAAGCAGCGTCTTGAAGCGGAAACAGATGAGGCGAAGAGAGAGTATCATGAGAAGAACATCAAAAAGCTGGAGAAGGAGCTTGAAGGCGCCGACGAGAAAGTCGACTTGCGGCCCAGAAGGGCTATCGGGGCTGAGGCGGAGTATGAGCGTACACAGGGTAATGGTGTTATTACCTATGTTGAAGGTCGCATGGAGGATGGTGACTTGACAGAGATTATCGCGACATTGGACAAGGTTCAATTGCAGGAGAAGAAGGAAGCCGTGCAATCCCTTCCTGAAGTCCCGACGGAGGAGATGATTGCCGAGCAAGCCGCAAAGGAAGCTGCAGACCGAAAGCTTATGGCTGTCTCTATTCACTCTTGTGGCAACCTTTCTCATTATGGTATTCGTTCCCTCGTAATGAACCCTTCCATGCGTGCCGTCGCTATCGTTGGTTGCTGCTATAACCTCATGACTGAGCGTCTTGGGCCGCCAACATACCTTTCTCAGTATCTCCGGCCTACCCTCCAGGCCATCAACGGTCGGGTTATTCGTGAATCTTCTAGAAAAGATCCACAGGGCTTCCCACTGAGCGAGAAATTGGCGGAGTACGGTGGTGAAGGCGTCAGATTGAACATCACTGCTCGGATGATGGCGTGTCAAGCGCCGTTGAACTGGAGTGAGCGGGAAAGTGAAGACTTTTTTCTGCGCCACTTCTACCGGGCAGTTTTACAGAGAATCTTCCTAGACTATGGTGTTGTGACCACAGTAAAACACAAGTTTAAGGGGGAAGACGGCGTGGAGAGAGACAGAGATGACGGTGAAGCTGATAGTCCTTTCAACCTTAGTACGAACCCGGTCATTGTTGGTTCCCTGCGGAAGGCGGCGTACAAGGATTTGCATTCATATGTGCGTGGGGCTATTGAAAAGCTAACTACCAACAAGGAGTTTGAACAATACGCATCTACAGTATCCACGGCACTAGAGGGTCTCACTGACGAGGATATTGCGGAATATGGTAGGAGATATCATCCACGGTACCGTGAGATGTCAGCAGTGTGGAGTTTAATTTCGTTTAGTGCACAGGTGGTGGAGAGTATGATTGTCACGGACAGATGGCAGTTTTTGAGGGAGCATAGTGATGTTGTTAGAGACTGCTGGGTTGAAACGGTGTTTGATTATCAACATAGTCCTAGAAATTTGGTAGTTGTGGGGATAAAAAAGTAAAGTATATTAAGGGATTATAGATTAAAGTTCAAGTTGCGTATAGGGGCATATGTTTGTAAATGTACATATGTATATACTGCTGCCGTTACGATGGATGTCGTTTCGAGCCCCCCAAGTGCAAACTCGACAGCCAGACCCCGACGTAAGAAGGAGTATGAGGTATCCCCGCTAATTAGTGCCCGGATGTGTGACGTGGATGACCGCAGCACGGGGCCGAATGTACCCGTGGAAACAATCGTAGCGCCGAGGAATAGGACTTTCACCGTCGTTGGAGGTCTCAACGCAACGGATATGAAACGAGATACACATGTTATCGGAACAAACACTAAGATAAAAATAGTGACGATTTGTATTGAAAGCTATGAAAACACTCTTCTGAACACCCTAGATCAAACCACCAAAGGAGGCTATGATGTCCCCGACCCCACAATAATACCGCCATCTTGCCAAAAGGCTCATCGTCAGCTCCAGGTGAGACGACGAAGCAGAGTGCAACAACGACTAATTCGATGCCCACAGTGTCACTAATGAATGACATATGTCTGATATAGCGGGTTGATTGCACGGGAGGCGCGGCCGTAGTATAGTCCATTGACTGGCTTTTGCTTAGTGGCTGGTTTCACACAAGGCCTCCCTAAAACATCCAATCTGAGTGTGGCTTTGTCATGGGTACATTTTAGCGTCTTCTCTGCAGGCTTCTTGTTCTTGCGATGGATGTTGAAGTTGTGGAGTCGGAAGCCTTTATACCCGCGCTTTGTGGAGTGTAGCCGGAGACGGAATGTCTTCAGCCGTGTCATGCTTTGGATTGCCATAGGCCGAATCCATGCAACGCTATAGAACTCTGTGGGATACCCCCTGATGTCGCCATAGCGGTTATGGACACCCACTCGTCTGACGTGGATTACACTTGGACTTGTGGGTTCATTAGATCTAGCTATTGGCTTGACCAGAAGATGATAGGTGTCCGCAGATGTCCCAGAATAACAAAGCCCCAGGAACAAATTGACTTGGATAACCTTGGGGATTTGAGCCGACATGTTGACCACGGACTGGGCCACTGGAACTTTTCGTGAACGATTGGGGCCTCTAGCAAGAACTACTAAGTGTTTTTCACTCAACCCATCCACGAAATTCATCTTAAGACCCATGCGCCGAATTAAAGACGCTCGCTTGGCCGTTGGAGTCAGGCCGTGTAATATCGGGGCTAATTTATACACTTTGAAATCATCAACTAGGTCATACCACTCCGTAGTGCTGAATTTGTGGGCCCAAGACCACGTGGGGAAGTAATCACACCTGGCCGCCGTGGTGTCAACATGGCGTTTCTTCCACATCAAGCTTTGCCTGATTGTTTGTGTGCTGATCCCGTAGACGTGTTCAACTCCCTTGGCCTTTAAAAACCCTGATATGGCGTTCAGCCTGTCGATCGGATACGTCAAAGAACGGCCAATGTATGATTCGAGAATTTGGGTAAGAGATCTTGTGATAGCCGCGCAACAATTAATGTCACGTTAAGGTTCCTTCCCAAGTGCCACATGATGGTATGTTACGGTTGGGCAGTTTATATGCCAGGCAAGGGTGAAATCTGTCATGTAAAGACGCCGAGGGGAAAGATGCTCTTCTTGTAGTGTCCATCCTCGTGTAGCCCACTCAGGATCATATGGAGGCTTTCCATAGTTCCATCGATCTATAGTGCCTTTAATCCTTCCGAAGTCGTTTTCAAAAAATGATTCCGTGAAATTGCGGCTATAACCGTACAACCCCGAGTTGATGTCTTTCTTCAGTGCGCAGATAATTGTCAACCACGAATTGGCGTAAATGTCTCCCATTGCATGAATTTGTTCA
>NETU01000405.1:0-33121 GCA_003032515.1 Huntiella decipiens | reverse complement strand
ACCCTGGGCTGTACCGACTTCTGTAACCGCTCGACGATTATACTCAGCGCATGTCTCGCCGACGTTGTTATCTTCCTTTACATGTGAAATATACTTTGGAGGCTATTGCTGTTAGTTTGATACACCAAAGGGACGTTCTCCGAACACTTTACCTTGCCAGCTTCGGTATTGAAGGTCAAGGCATAGATGTCTGCGGAAACTGGACCTATCTCTTCGAACTTCAACCGGAACATTGTTGCGTTTTTGTGGAGTTTAATCCACGGTGATTAGCTATCGGTATCAAAATCGTTGTTTTCCACGAGAATTAAAAATGCTTAAATACCATCAAGCCTAGTAAACATGCCTTTGGACTCATGCAAATTGGGCTCTTCAGAGGCCTGCATAAAAGTGCGGGGTATGCTTCGCTAAATCTTACGCCTCTAAAATTATAGAGGAGTCATGCACCAGATATGCAGGCCAACGGACAAAGTTACAGTCAAACCGTATCACCCAATAGATAGGCGGCACCTTGTGTTTACCATACTTAAAAAGTGCTATTTGCCCCAAACTTGATTGACTCGGAGTACTGCCCTACCATAGGACATCCAAATCTGCCCTCGGCCCCTTGTAAAGCGCCGCCACACTGCAAGGCAAATTCAAGCGACCAAAGATGACCCCGAACTATAGATGTGCTTTCTTGAATTGTTCTTAGTTGTAGTGAGAAACAACCAATCGTATTAATCTCGAATTTGCCTGCCGTTGGTGACGTCAGTGCAGGGTTGACAACTAATAAGTGGGCCCAGTTGATTGGCGCTGTTTATACACATCATTGATATGTGATACCCTTCTTGATACTGAATGAATACAACCAAGTTAGCTGTTACATACAGTTTCACATAAGTTCTATACTAACGCTTCGCGATGCCTGAAGTGCATGCTTATTGGCGCCAGGTGCGCCTAAATCCCCACTATTGCCCAAACTCACATGACCTAGGTGGACCCTGACCCTAACTAGAACAATTTAGAACGACTTTTTTTTATACAATCATAAATGCCGATTATCCTATCTAGGGACATGTATCGGGAGAATCACAGTAATATTGTGGACGGCTGCAGTTATGATTGTATTGATCGTGATGATGACAAGTGAGTAAGTACTAGTTCCCATTAAGGGGAAACTCAGGACAATGTTGGCGGAGGAATGGAGTGGAAGCGCACACTCTAAAACACTCGCCGTATAGTAGAACCCCCACCTACCAGCAAGAAAACTGAGGCCACATCCATCAAGACGGTACAACTGCAGACACCACCGCAACGCTTGTGAGGGCATATGTCACGGCCAAAGACTTTCCTTCCTATTTTTCCCGCCCACGCGCTCTGACCAATCAGCGTCGTGCATTTGTAGGTCGCCGTGACAGATCGTGAGAACCAAAGCGATTCTGCACGGCAGTGTCACCGTCGAGGGGTTTACGCATTCTAAGTCTTATTCGGATGTTTTAACACGTGCCCATATGAGGGACATGCCAGTCCACACACCCGTGGGCGCAGACGGCCCGCCCGACTCACAGGGGACCGAATCTGGCCCCTGGCCTGCGTACGTTATTTTGGAACTGTTGATGAAAGAGGGTGCACCAATGGAGGTCGTTTCCAAGTATTTGTGTGATATCACCCGGATGACTGGTCGCCTTCGGGAGCTCATTGAGAGCAGTGCAAGTCCCCATTCGCCTATTAAGATCGGCTTCGTGACGTATGTTGAGAACTTTTATTATGTGCCATTGAGCTGTAGCATCAATCAAGTCCCTGAAGTGTTGGAGGTGGTGAAGAAAGCTGCGAGGGCCCTTGCGGAGAAAGCAGAGGCTGGACTACGGGGTTTCCCGTGGACTACCTGGCTATTAACCCCCATCCCAACGGTCATATGCACACGCGAATCAGGTCCGTAGTGCGAACACTTAAACCCCTCGAGGTCGAGTCGAAAAGCTTGGGTGTAGCTAGCAATATTTCAATTTATTATTATTATTATTATTATTATTTAGGGGCATATGATTATAGTAGTTTTGGTAACAAAGCGTGTGGGCAATCCCGACAGGGTGCTAGGGAAGTACTGAAACAATATCGTGACAACGATGGTTGGGCGGGTCATAACGAAGCGGCGTTGTATAAGGACAAATGATAGACGGTTGCTTGCATCTGGGCGTTGACGTGGATACAAGTCGACTTATCAAAGAGAGCCAGCAAACTCTTACTCATCGGGGATATCGATGATGGAAGAGGCAGTAACATCTGTAAATCTGCCGCCCATTCCACTTAGATGAGAAGATACAGTACCTGAGGACTGGATAGAGCCGGTAGACCCTGAGGCGGGAGACCCAGAGCTGGCAGCTTGGGGACCGTTGGTGCGGTCTATGAATTAAAGGTTAGTACTATTACCATATAGGAGAAGTGGAAACTGTTCGTACCGGTTGTGCTAGTAGCGAGGTTTCCTTGGGTGGAAGACATTTTGTCAGTGAAATTTGTGTGTATGAAGTGTGTGTTGGTCAAGTGTGTGCTGGTTAAGTGTGTGTGTGTGAAGCTTCTGTGTCTGAAGCGTCTGTCTGAAGTGTCTGTCTGCATGAGAGACGAAAAACATTACTTCCCTTCGAGACGGGAACCTGTGTCTTTTAAAGTTTTCTCCCCATATACCTGAGATGAATTCAGTGTATGCTAGGTGGTAGTTGATCACTGAAAAACACCACGTTAATTTGAAATTGTACTTGTAGTTGGCATCAGTGTCGTTTTGTAAGTAGAATTGTGGTTTTTGATATCGTAGACATCTTCAATCCAACTCATCCAGTGTCTTGTCAACATTAAAACATTGGCAAAATGTCATACGCTACCCAATTTGCCTCAAAGAAACCCCCTCCGGGTGCTGAAAATAGCCCCATGTTGGCATTGCATTTGTTCAGGTTCCAGAGGACACTGATTCCTTATAAACTGTTGTGAACTTTCACGAATGGCCTAGCAATAAGCTGATGAGAAGCTGGACCCCATACCAACACACTACGATACAGACAGGCGGCGTGCAAGAAGACGTAGCAAGGCGTCATCACGGACAAGTAAATCACACAAGATGTATGTACATCCATTCATCTACATAGCATGGACACTGAGAATAATACAATGTCCGATTGTGCAAGCTCGGTGTTGTTGTTACCATTGTTGAAGCGTTACACGAGACTTCTTGTACTCATGAGATATCGGTATCGATAACCCGCAACCCGTCTACTTTCAACGTCCCATAACCCTGGAAAAACGGGTTGACTAGGGTATAGTCATATGCATAGAAATAAAGTGAACAGTCGGCAGTTATCAGGGCATACTAAGTTTGTAGGCGTCATAACACCTGCCGCAAAGACCGGCAAAAGAACAAAAAAAGTTAATTATATACCGTTTCTATACATAGAATTTGCCTCCTATGTAACCAACCTTCTTCCCAATTGATGACCCCCCGCATTAATTGTATTTTCGAAATTATCGCGGTCACGTGACTCATCATGGAAGACGAAGACGAAGATTTTGAATGAGGCGACTTGTTTGACCACAAGAAAAGAAATGGTTACAAAAGCCTAATCCGCTACCGATTGAGTTTTCATGCTCTAAACATCTAGGCACTGAAAATAAAGTTTCGAATTACCAAAAAAGTATCAACTAATCATTGAAATTGACGGACAAAAAATTGTTAATTCAGGTACAACCCGGCGACTCGTGACATCAAACCCGGGACGGCTGCATACAATGTCAGGTGCAACATCCGGCCGGACCAATTGTTGTTTGTCAATGGTGTGGTCTAAATAAACCGATAGATAACAAAATCAGAAAAAAAGGCGCTAAATTGATTTGTTCATGTCTTATCTTTACAGGGGCTTCTTCACATGATGCGTGTGTACATACCTAAGGATAGACAAAGACAACCAGAGTATGAACACACGTATGTACGCCCGGTTTACATTTCAAGTCAGCGATTTTCTGAGGAGCATCTTGACTTTTCGTTGTGAATATTCATTAAGCTGCATATGATTTTTCATCCGTCGTTTTTTTATTTGTCGACGAATCATCACAAACCCCCATTGTCCAAGCTTTTTCATCAGGTCCTTGCAAAAAGGCAAAAAAATGGAAGGACGGATAGCACTGATTGTATGTAAGATTCTTGTCAATGTTTATCAAAAAGGCATGTTATAACTGACCTACCAAAAGGACGGGACGTTTTCCCTAATTCATATTCCTCTCGATCTATACGCATTTCTACTTCAGCCGATCCTGCGGACTCTTATTCCGCAGACAAAGACCCTATCAAGTACTACTGATGGCCCGGATTTTGAGCCTACCGATCTCGATAGTCACCAACATGCATTCTTCAATGTCGCGGTTACGCCACTAGAGTGCTCTGTAATCTGCCATTCAAGCTGGGCGCGCGATGTATTTGGGCCGGTGATTTCTGCGTTGCCCAAGGACATGGCGAAGCGCATTGTGGTATCAAAGGATAACTACAACGTTCTTTCTGTGATTTCCGCCGGCATGGACGCGGCGTCGGGTATCGTGAAGTTGACGTCGCCGTTAGCACTGGCCGGTGTCCCTATTTTCTTTGTAACCACATACTACGCAGATTTTCTCATTGTCCCTGTTAAGGAGAGGTCAAAGGTTAATGCCGCGCTGCTCTCACACGGATTTGAACTATCAGGGAACGGCTCCAGTTACATGCCATCATCATTTCAAGACTTTGCTCCGGCCACAACAGCGACGGATGATGAGCCACCACGTACACCGCCGCCGAGCACAGTTGACGAGTTAACGACTCGGACATTTTCTCTCCTTCGCAAACGGACGATTTTGCCGTATACAGAGCCGGATATCGAGCTGGTGCATTGTTCGGGCCGTGAATCACATTCATATGACCCGGAGATCAGCAGCTTCCAGGCCATGGCCCTGCAGAATAGACACGGACAAGGTATGAAGCGTGGGTGGCATGTAAAGGCAGACATTGAATTATACACAGGTATTGTGTCTGCTCTAGCTACTCGGCCTCGATACTTGTCGGTGACCTTGGCGCAGGACGATCCACCATCTGTCTTACTAGATAAGAAAGCCCTGCCCTTTTTTGGAGATGCGCTTATGGGGGATTTTGATACTATTCTTACACCTATTTTCCTGGATTTAACTAGTCTACCGACTGAGGTTACGGGTATCGTATGTGGTGTGTCCGGGAAGCTATTGGAGGAGTTGAAACTAGAACGGGTGTCTGAGTTATCATACCTCAGTACAGTTCAAGGTGGTTCCGTCATACTACCCATGGAGACAGCCAAGAGGGCACTAGATATTCTGATGCCAATGTTTTCGGCCGAATAAAAAATAGAGACTCAAAAGTTATTGTACATTTACCTCTTTTTCTTCTTCTTGTCCTCCTTTTCTTTTTCTTTAATCCATCCTCCCAAAACCAGTGCTTCTCTACCCGCATTGTTGATCAAAGCGAATCTTTTGGGTCCGATTTTCATTCCTCCGTACCACCGTGTGACAACTACAACTACATCCCATACATCTGCAATCTGCATCAGGTGTAACAAACGTCCACCAGCTGCAGTCTCTCCGTCATCATCACAATTCTGATACACCGTCCCTTCAGACCCCTGAATCCTCCATGCTGTAATATTATGGTGGGCCGTTCGAATCCTCTTGTCGCTGGCCATTAGATGGTTAATGTATTCGCGGGCCACATCAGGCGACTTGACTCTAGCAGCACGAGCGACAAAGGTGGATTTATTCTCTGACCACGGAGAAGAAATAACCCACTGTGGAGGCTCAGTAAGTGTCACCTCTGTGACCTCCTTCTCTGTAGCCACATGCTCACCCTCACCGGGGACATCTTCTTCCTCTAATTCCTCTTCGGCTGCACAGGCTTCTTCGATCTCACGGCTGGTCTCCTCAATTGCGTCAAACAAACAAACTTCGCCCGGGTAGAATACCCGACCCAAGACCCCTGTGAAAACCTCTAAATCCCGCGCCCCGGAACCACGCTTAGTTAGGTCGCCTGCAGACTCGAGGCCGAGTATTGATGGTGGAGCTTCGGCGGGGTAATTTTCGGGAATGTTTAGTCGTAGAACACTGTTGGTAGACGGAAGAGTCAGAAGATAGGTTGACGGAGCGCTGTGTAGAATGAGAGTTGTTTCGGTGTAGATTGAATTGATGGCCTCGATTTCGTCTTGAAAGTCGGCTGACATTGTGGCTGGATAAAATGTGGCGTTTCCGGTGGCGGCGGTGTTTGGAAGTGCTATGCTGTAGTGACGGGGCAAAGGTATGTAGAGTGACTGTGGCGTTGATATAATGCGCAAGCTAAAGAGTGGATTTCGGATCGCTGAGTATTGATGCGACAGTTGTAGCAAAGAATATCTAGATTTGTAGTTGCGCAATCGATTCATGACTCTTAGGGCTGTCCCGAGTAGTCCTGGATTTTTTAGTTCTGGGGTTTGATGATTTTTGTCAGTAAAGTTGGTGCTCAAACCAGGTCTGACAGGGTTCAACCCTAACACCGAAAGAGTCGCTGATATGGTATGTTTACAAAACCACCGGGGTAACATGATCTAGAGACATAAGGTATGCATGTACGATCCTATAAAAATGCGGCTCATTGATGCATGAAGTGGTGTTAGTAAGTTTTTATATCTGTGTATACATATGTACACATACACATATAGACAGAGAACAAGATATGAGTGCAGCAAATAAGCATAAGCATACTTTCCCAGATTGCCTAAGTTTAGGTCCCGGAGACTTTTGATCATGCCATGACATGGGGTTGTAGCAAAGGATCACCATGTACCACGTCTATCGGGCGTATGTGCGGGGTCTTGTTGCTTCTGTAAGATTGGGTTTTATGGTCATGGGAATGTGCTTACTGGCGGCCGCCAAAGTGCTGGCTGAGACAAGTGGCTTTCAGACTGTGAATTACCATTAACTTGTGATGATGGTGATTCCAAACAGATACAACTTTGAAGATTATTGTGGGCCTGAGCATCGTTCTACGTAGCTGCTTCAAAAGTTGTCCTATCGGCCGTGCAGTAACTATCAACGTATGTATGTATGTATGTACATATATATGTATGTACATACGTATTTCAATACCTTTTTCTTTTTCCAGCCTGGTCGGCTGAGTCATGGTAGTGTGAATACCACCTCGGAGACATATCATATCAATGTAAACATCCAAATCACATCAACTAGGGCTCGTAAGCATGCTTACATCCAGCCACCTCTGGGCGGTGACCTTCGTACAATGTAAGATTGCAAGGTACTCGATGAATATATATGCCCATATGTCGCCTTGAAAAAGAAGTCCCGTCTCTGTCGGGATTTCACCCTTCATCTGTTGCTGTCACATTTTTGTTACCACGAAGCACCTAATGGAACACATACGATCGTGGCTTCCACGCAAGCCAAAACGCTTCTCGCGTCTTTTGTCGGGCGTGGAAATGGACCACGTCAATATAGACACCAGTTATCCGGGTCAACCGTATGTCGCTCCACCCGTCTATCAGCCGGCCGCCTACCAGCCTGCCGCCTACCAGCCAGCGGCGTATCAGCCACTTACCTACCAGCAAGCGGCGTACCAGCCGCTCACCTACGAGCCGGCCCCTTCACAGCCAATCGAATACCCGCCCGTCAATGGCTCAGAGTCTACATTAGTTCAGTCGGATTCATCCAACTCTGTCAATCAACAACTGCCCCGACCAGTCTCACCTTTGGGCTCACCAGATACTTTGATGTCACCGGATACTCTTATCTCACCCTTTGAATCCTCCGCAAGAGCCGTTTCTCCGGTTGGTACAACAGAACCGTTTACTGCACCGCTTGGTTATGACCGTGCACCTAAGAAAGACCCGCCGACACCTTTGACCGGTTCAACATTGGCTTTCCAAGATTCCGAAAGTAGTCTTTTGCTTCCACCGGGAAAATCTTGTCACATACCACATAGTAAGGCGGTCTACTTATACTTAAGAATGCTTTCAATGAAACAATGTTGTCTAACTACTGTGCTCAATATCTAGTTCAAAAGCATGGATGGAAACCTGCCACTTTGAAACCTACATTCCTCATCTGGATGCTTCTCACATCCGGTCTCTTCATTGCTGCATTGGAAGCACTCCGCCAAAAGTCGGAGTCACACAACGCGCTAGCCTGGACCTCATTAGATAGTGATTTCAGCACATCCGAGATGTTCCTCTACTCATGGCTCCCTGGAATTCTTTCTATTGGATACGGCTTTGTCTGGGCCTGGGTTGAGGTCGATATCCAACGGATGGAGCCGTGGCTTTTGCTGTCACGCGAGAATGGCGCCTTGGCAGAGCACTCGCTGTTTGCCGGGTATTACGGAACATTCCACGGAACATTCCGACCATGGGGTCTTGTCAGAGCTTTTCGTTGGAATCATAAACATGTGTTATTGTCAAGCATGATCAGTGTAATTGTTGCAGCTGTCGTTGTACCATTCACTGCGATCGCCATCAAACAGGGTCCGGTGAAGCTCACAAACAATGACGCGAAGGTCTACAAAGACCAGGTTGTCAAATCTTGGTCCCAGCAAACCAACCAAATTGATCAAGCGTTGTTGTTTTCCGCTGCGTCAAAGGTTTGGTACAACAATTCATACCCCGAATGGACTACAGCGCAGTATACCCTTCAGCCTTTTACCGTGAATGGTATTGATATCAGTCCGACAACGGACTTATTTGAAGGGTATTTGATAGTTAACACAACAAAGCATTGGGTTGATTTAGTATGTTCCGGAGCATACGATAACGGATATAATGGTCGTTTCTACTACGACGATGGCTGTTACTTCCGGTACAATAATACAAACGACAAACCCCAGGAAGTTCGCATAATCGGTTGGACAGGTAGCGGCGAGGAAAACACTACCTCATTGTACGATATGTCTCGTCCAGAAACCAAACGGGGCGATCCAACATGCCAATACGTTACCGGTAAAAGCTTGTTTTTCCTCTACACAAAACGGGACAATGGTAGTGTAACTACCCACGACGCCCAATTCTGTACACCTCAATATATGCAGGCAACGGTGGAGGCGAATATTTCATACCCTGAACTGGAACCAGTTTCAGTGGGGCTACCGACAGAAATCCAATCACTTGAGGGTGGCACCATCAACACAGGAGCTCTTGAAGCTCTGGTCTCTTCTTACGCAATTGACAAATATACACTGCGTGAGTATTTGTTCAGTCGACCGCTTGTGACCACCCAACACCTTGGCGCACTCAATAAAAACATGAGGAATGCATCATCATCGGACCCTCTTGTTGGTCTCCTCTTGTCACAGAATCTCAATGCTAGCTTTGATGCGTACTTGTATGAACAATCTTTTATCGCCAGTGCATTTGATGCTACATATAAGTCAATCTATGCTATAATGATGAGCAATGTGTGGACTAAAAGTCCTGCTAGCATCGATCCGAGTGATGCTGTATTCACTTATACCTCCCAGGTTATCAAAGTCACTAATAAATGGGCACGGGTTGCTCAAGGTGGTATTGGGGTCGTTTGCGTGTTAACTGCGGTGTTGACATTTTTCCTATGGCGCGCACCGTCAAATCTGACAACGGATCCAAGCTCCATGTATGCCATGACAAATCTAATTGTCGCATCTCCCGACTTTGCCGAACTTACAGAATTCAGCCAATGTGGACATTTATCAAAGGAACAACTTGGAAACATATTTTGTGGACGTCGTTATCGTTACCGCTGTGGGTGTCAAACTGCTTCTGGATTTCCGGGATTGGAGCGTGTCCCACAGGAGAGTGACATGAAATCAAGTAAACTGATGTCCCCGGCGCCCAAAGTACAGTCTACAGATTTCACGCCTATTGTTCCGAAAATGTTGACACGCCGGGTCACTGGCGCGTACATTTTAATGGTAGGCCTGGGGCTTGGTATTATAACGGCCCTTTTGGCGCTGCAAGAAGAACATGGCGGCTTCGGTTCATCTATAAACGGTGTTAGTGGCGACTTCTTATTCTATTACATGCCCACCCATTTGGGAACAATCCTGGATCCAGTATTCGCCATGCTTGCGCATAGCTACGCACTATACCAACCGTTTCACAATCTGTTACGTCCTGGGCATGCAACGGCGGCTATCTTCGTCGAGTATGGTTCTGCCCCTTCACAGTTTGTACTATTCCGCGCCATTAAAGCACGTGATTGGCGTCTTATTATGATGTGTATGGTGGCTCTACTTTCGACTGTACTCGCGTTCTATCTTTCTATTGCTTTTAATGAACATTCAACCACGCGAACGAAAGACAGCTACACGGCCGGGATGTATCTGACCGACTGGAATACGACAGCATCGAAAGAGCTGACCTTCAATGGCCCGTACCTCGAACCTGCATATATGGTGTACACAAATATCAACGAACAAAGGAACTTGACGTCTTGGGCCACAACACAGATTTATGTTCCACCTATCAAGTACTATCACAAAGAGAATGACACGTATTCCCAAGATTGGCCAGGGACTGAGTATATCAGTCTTAACACTACCGCTCCGGCTATCAGGGTTAATAAGGAGTGTTCTCCAGCAGTCCACTGGAATCAGACGGAAGATACCAACAACCTCTACAACCTCAACAACCTCAGTAGTCCCTTTTCTTTCAACTTCACTGGTGATAACAACGTAACGTTCAGAACAGACCGCAACTGCAATTCCTATTATACACCAAATATGTCGGTATATACACCCGCTGTGTATGGCAATAAAGTTAGTGGTATGACGGCTGCAGAGGGTATGGCAGTTCTGAATTCGGGCAGCAGAAGTTGTCCCTTTGAAATCATTTGGTGGTGGGCGTCTTGGAGTGATTTTGGAACCGAAGATGTTTGGCTTTACGATCGTCAGGCCGTCGCCTGTCGCCCATATTTGGAGTATGCACCCAACGTCTCTATTACAGTTGATCCAACGGGCCGTTTGTTGAATTACTCAGATGCTGACGTACATTGGGATCGATACATCGATACTGCGCAAGAAAGTGCAATATGGGAGCTTATGGAAAGAATGACGATAGCATATGGGAAGGACACGATGCACAACTTTACTATATCTGCCAATGTTCTCGGCACTATCATAAAACTGTCACATCCAGCGTGGTTCGATCTTGACTTGATGCAGCCAGACTTGAACAACAACACTGTTCCCGAGATATTTGGCGCATGGGACTCTGTGTTTATCCAGACAGTAGCACTGAACCCAGATCTCTTGAACCAAGTACCCGAGGGTTGGTTTACCAACTCACGACCGGCGCAGATGACTCTACGAAAGTCACGCCAGGTCATGGGAAAGATTTCTGCATACGT
Organism: Huntiella decipiens; assembly: GCA_003032515.1. Lineage (NCBI taxonomy): Eukaryota > Fungi > Ascomycota > Sordariomycetes > Microascales > Ceratocystidaceae > Huntiella > Huntiella decipiens. Next base: position 21,751 of record NETU01000405.1, on the reverse strand, counting down.
GATGATTGCGATTTTGGGCTTTGACATGCTGGTATTTCTTTGCATATTGGCCAAAAAGATGGACTGTCGTCTGCCTCGACCTGCAGATAGCATCGGATCAATTCTCGTGTGGACGGCGTATAGTCGTGAATGTCTTAATAGTCGTGAGTCGGAGAAGAGGACATTCGCGATGGGCGAGTTTACCGATAAGGATGAGAAGGTACAATATGGTATCACGGAAGTGAAGAAGCGTTCTTGATTGGAGTACAGTAGTAGGTTCAAATAGTACCGGTTGTTTTTAGTTATAATATGATGGTTTATGTTAAACGCTGGTGACCGAGATGGTTCGAGATATCCGTAGGGACTATAGGAATTTACGGCTGTCTTCATCTGTCCGTCTGGACCTACGAGACACGCAATGAAGTAGTACCATTCACGCATAAGAACAGGAACATAGTATTTTAGTACGATTGTATTATATAGTTATACATGAACTAATCATCAAGTCGTGGTAAGAACAAAACAGACACCGAAAGCTTCCAATCCCCATAACAAAGCCTTCCGGTAGGTACCAGGCATAACTCCAATTTTCATCATCCTCCCAATCATCATCGCCGTTATCATCATCATCAGTAACGTCATCTCTGTAGCGGTCTTCGACTGTCTCCCAGCCTTCACAAAGGGACACTCCACAGGCACCAAGCAAAAGAGCACAATTGAAACACCAAAATCCCTCCCATCATTCTCATCACCATGGCCATCTTCGGTCCAGCAGTCTGTTTGTCATCCTCATTTTCATCCTCATCATCGTTTTCATCCGTAGTGCCCACCGTAGGGATAAGACCGGCCAGAGGGACAAGACCGGCCAGAGGGGCAGTAGCGGCCGGAGGAACAGCAGCGGCCGGAGGGGCAGCCGCGGCCAGAGGGGCGGCAGCGGCCGGAGGGGCAGCACCCGCCGCAGAGACAGCCTGAGCCTTAGCTAAACCCCTGTTAAGAGCCAAAATGAAGCGGCAGAACTTGGTAATTTCATCTTCAGTCGGCTTGTAATGAGGAAAGCACATCTCGTAAAAGTCTCTAGCGACCTGGCGCTTGATGGTCTTCTGTGCGGGGGGCATGGTCCACGCCGCTGCATTGTTGATCCGTAAAGCGGGGTTGGGGCGTGACGCCCATTCATCATTTTCCCAGGCGATTTTCAATTTAAGCTCTTGCCGTTCCTTCTTGCGCTGTTCCTTGCGACGTAATCTCTTGAGTTGGCGTGCCTTCTCGCGTTTGGCCTGTTTCGCGGCCTTTAGCTCGGCTTCAAATGTGTCGCGGTCGATGAAGGTTAGGGTGCGGTAGCAACAGTTGAAGTCTTTAACCTCATCGTGGGGAGGGAGTTCTTTGAAATCGTCGAGATCGTCGAAGTCGTCACCAGATTCCCAGTTCTCATCAACATCAAACTCTTGATCCTCCTCCGTAGGCTGCAGCTTATCGTTGGGGTATTCAGCGGCGGAAGAATAGCCTTCATCGGAGAGATCATCGGAAAGATCATCGGAGAGATCATCGCTCAGACTAGCCGCGTCGTCGCGACTATCAGACCCAGAAATGTCCAATTCTGAAAGTCCATCGCGCATCGAATCCAAAGTAGTCATAACAAGGTTTTCGGAAGTATCCGTCGAAACAACCTTGGCAGGTGCACGGACCACATGTTCATCGTCGGAAAGTGTGGTGTCACCCCGGGTATCGGCAATCTTGGCAGGGGTCTCGAGGACTTGAGTGTGGGCAGTGTAACCAGGGACGTTAACCGTCTGAGAGAAACGGCCCTTGGGCATGGGGATAGTGAGGGGAACAAAGCGAGTGCATTTTTTAGCCGTGGAGTTTGAAGGGGTGCGGCCGTGGCTGCAGCCGTGACTGTGGGCACGGGTGTAAGAAGGCATTTTGTAAAGTGTTAGGGTTTTGCCAGAAGAACGGGAAGTGGATAAAGTACTTGCAGGTGAAAAGGGATTTATCGTAATGGTGAAAGTATTCGGAAGTTGCTTCGAGCAGCGGTGGGAATGTGCTGTTGAAAGTGAGACCACGAGGTGCGGGAAGAATTAAAAAGTTTAGAAAGAAAGATGGCGGGAACCCCGCTATTTATCCCCTCCACTCGCCATCAGCCGTCTTTGAAATCATATCGACGCTTATACGCACGATAACTGCTATCATATGAATTATCGCGTACAAGTGCTTGAGAGCGATATCGCCCATTTCGGCCACGATATTCCTATGTACTAGCCCTGCGTACTAGTGCCTAATTTGGGAATATGTATGTACATATGTCGTGGAGAGTTTCGTGAGCATAGCAGTTAGCGCGTAGTGACGACAGGTGACGTCACCTGGCTGAATTGTGAAACATGTGAAAAGAAAAATCGTTGCAAGTCTGTAGGAGGTCGTGTGGTGGGCTATAGTTTAACGTGGGCAACAAGTAGAGTGTTCTGTACGCTATTTAACGATGTAGGTCTTCACGGCCCTCGTAACCAGTCCATCAGCCCAGTAGGAGAATTTCCACGACTGAATGAGTATTCCATACATGCATGGGTCAACTGCCGACCGAATCTTGTTGATCCAACCTTCTGATTTATTCCGCGCGATTCCGCATCTTCGGCCTATCTGTATCGATATAACCCTAACAATACCCTTCGAATCGACTACCTAGTGGATTTCCTCGGATGTGACTGGGCGTAACTCAACATGATTATATCAGGTCTGGGGACAATCCAAGGTCAGACGAGTTGAACATATTGCGAATGGATTGGTATGTAAACTATTGGAGCTGTCAGGACGTTGGGAGAACCCCAAAGTGTAGAAACAAAAGCGACGAGTTGGACGTGCGAATAGCTGGATCTGGATTTCCAGGCCTACAACGGATACCATGGTACAAGACCTCATATCGGTGAGGAACCTAAACGGGCAATATCTAGAAGCATCCACTTCGTCCTTCGCGCAGGAAACGGTGAACGGTGTCGCAATTCCCTCTTGAAGTACACCGATTACGTAAGCAGCTTGACTATGACGTCATAGACAGAAGATAAGATAATGGCCAGAATAGGGCTGAGATTGGATGATAGTTGATCCTAATGGATCTATTGTCACTGGGGAACTCCAAGATTCCGGCATTTGCGCTGGGATTAAGACAATAAAGGAATTGCCTTTTACCCGGCCTCCCAAGCTGTCTCCCGGGAATACGGATGCGGGGTAATTTTCAAAATCGGTAGGCTGCAACGCTAGGTCGGCTATGTTATCTGTCCGTTCTGTGTCATATTATCTGGGATTATTCATGGGTTTAATGGGATTGGATGGCTGGCAATGAAGCTTTGTATGTATGTACGTATATCCGAATCCGGAATCGGAACTTTCCACATTGTTGTGATGAAGCATGGTGGTCCCCCCTGTCGGCGACTTAATATGACAACGGACGGTTTATGTACATACATACATGGGCGTCACATCCCGTTCCTCCTGGTCTACCTAGATAGCATCTCGAATATATCTGTTGTGTATCCCATTACATAGACATATTAAAACCAACAACCGCAATAAGCAACGGCAGTATGAAAGTTTTCATCGCAGGTGTACTAGATATTCATCCTCAGACTTGAACCAATGTCCATGGTAGTCTTACAACGATGATGATGATGATGAAAGTTTATTGTGCTATCTAACGCTCCTGGTCTGAGCTGTTCACACCGGTAATCAGCCGAGTTGACCCCCTCTTTTACTCTTGCAATCGGTGTCCCTCGCGCACACAGCATTTCCCGCAGGCTACTATAGGGCTACGCTCGCTCTAGCTTCCCGTGAAAACAAAGATCCAAAAGAAACTCGTACCAAAACAGATAAAACAACTGTGTATCTGACTTCGAACCTTCCAAATCATGCCAGCCAGTTGCTTGTAAAAAGGATATCCTGAGTATCGCGCGTTGTTGGGCTGATTTGTGTTGTCTTGAGGTATCGACAGTCGCTAAATGAGGAGGCAGACGCGGCTTGACAACGAGGCTGACCCATGAGGGTGAAATGGCAATGACGAGCCTTGCAATAAACGAAAAAAAAAGGAGAGAGTGTTGGGAATAGGAAGCTCTTGTCCCCTCAACGACACATGGGGCGAGTCTGTCTTGAGTCGGATGGAAAAGGCATTTCAAAACCTCAAAGGTGCCATCTCGAGGGTTGTAAGAGGGAAGGTTTTCTTACAACGGCGCCACGTTGAAAAGGGTGTAGACTTTTCCCTAACACTCTGGTTGTCACGTGACCGTGCTAGTGGTGACCGGTTTCGGTTTCGACGTTGGAAATCAGATACCCTACGCGAATGTGGGATATCTAGCGGTACTGTTAGTGTCACAAAGTACCCCAAAACAAGTACCGTGAATCACTATTAACCAGAAAGCAGTCTCTCCATAGGCTAGGTCTGAATGAGAGTAATAAATGAAACAGAAAGAACAAAAGTACCGTGAGGGGGGTTATCGGGAAACACTCGGATGCGAATGGCCCAGTGTAAGTTGGCTGTCTTATTTCCGGCGCAAACTTTGTTTAGATTGACTCCAATATCAGTATGTACATGTGTACTACTGACCAATCAAGCTGTCAGCCTCTGCCCTGTCTGATGGCTGCTCACTGTGACCTCTTCTCACTGTATATGGAATTGCCTCCTATATAGACCATGATAAAAGAGCACTAGTAACAAAGTCCAAAGGTTCCACTTCTTTTTGGCGCAGTGGTATGCTGATGCCTCCCAATCCGTCACAAACTCTGTATTCGGAGTAGATCTAGTCGAGACAAACTATTACCCCACCAGCCATATTTGGCAAGGTGTCATCTTTTGGGCTACTCTCGAAAGCACACGAATTGTAAGTGCGGGGTGGGGGTATTACCATAAGGACTTCTAGATCTGATTGTTATCTCTGAACGCGTAGTTGAGAATCAGAAAGTCCATGGTAGATCCCCTACGATATCGATATCACTGTGAGCCAAAGTCTACGAATGCAGCTCAACAAAGAAACAATGACGTAATTCAAAAACGTTCACAACTGCTCATATCCCGTACGAAGTCTTACGACAAAGCAAAATGGTCATAAAACTACAGCACTTATATGTCCTCCGAGGTAATAGTCAAACAAATTCTTCTATTCTCAATCTTGTATTCTCAATCGTGTATCGTCAATCGTGTATCCTCAATCTTGTACTCTCAATTACGTGGCTCGCTTGTGTTGCTCCAAATAGATCTTCTTCTCCCAAAAGTATCTAGAAATGCCAATGAGGATCATATCTACCGTCTGCTGTGACTGTCGGTGGTTTAAGTTGCCAATCGGTAGTCATGATCGTTGGAAAAGGCTCAATGTTTGTAACCGCGGGATTTGCACTATCCTGGGAATCGTCGTCATCGTCTTCGTCGTCGTTATTTCCCATAGAAATACCACTATCGGACCTATCATCTCGCATCTGCTCCTGCTCCTCTTCGTCCGGTTCTGGTTGGACTTGTGCTTCTCCTGTTTGGGCCTGTTCCCCTTGCGTCTGTTCTTCCCATGCCATAACTAGAAGCGCTACGCAAGGGAAGTTTTTGGAGTTTTCCGCAGTTGCTTCTGCTGTACACATGTTGAAGATTTCCGTGGTTTCATCCCAGATATCTGACCAATGGTTACCTCTTGTAAATATGTCACCGACATAGTCAAGAAGGGTACAATGACAACGCATTGCCTCATCATACCATTTGGCGAACTCTCTACCAAAATGTGTCAGATGGAACCGGGCCCTGTTCGCTATTCTAATACACTGATTAAAGAATATCATCTCATGATCAGGAGGGTTGGTATTATGGGCACAAACGAATCCTGCACACAGGTGTTCCAGAAACCTGTTCATCACAAATAGTGTGTAGTAGGTTTCTCGTAACTGAGCGTTGACCTGCTTGAGATGCCTCAAGAAACGCCTCAGTCCCCTGTGGCTCTTGATGTGGCTGCCCAGTGGCCTAAGAATCTGATGAAGATATGGGGTAGATTGGAATGCCCGAAGGCATTCATGCATTGACAACTGGACAAAGGTCTTCCCGTCACTACCGAAGTATGGCACATGAAGGGGGCGTTTGGGCTTAAATGGTGTACTCGTCACACAATTCGTACGGAACGGGTCTGTATTTGGTATCGGGTAGACAGCTTGAGACGAGATCATAGATGCGGCTTCCTGTGCTAAGGCGCTTCCAAGTTGCGTTTGTGGTGCAGCCATTTTCAGGAACGGTGTATCTACTGTGAAATATGTTAGCCATAATAAGTACAATGAATCATATGATTGTGAACTGTCACTGTGACTTACAATGTTTGGTTGAGCAAGAAGTTCCCAAGACAAAAGGGTGTTTTTGAGTTGGTAACAAGATGATCGAAAACGTAGAAAACTGAGATATACAAAGAAGGCCAAAAGGTAGGTAAACATACAATGTTCAAGATACTTGGATGACTGAAGAATTCGCTGGCTCAAAACACAGCCTCGAATCAATCTTCATTGAGCGGGAGGTCGCCCTCTTTATGCTTTTTGCCGAACAGCAAAATGGCCTCAACTAGATCTAATTCATTGACTAGAGTGTACATGTTTCAGTACTATGATGTAACTAGTTTTGATAATGTTTAGCTAGAGTTTTCCGGTTGCCTCGATTTTTAAAGCGGGGAAATTACTATCTTCGGTTCTTCGTTGTCCAGGCGTAGTTACCGCGTACAAGTGTTGTTTCTCCATGCATGTAGACCAATTGATTCGGGTAACATCTCTCGCATGACTGACCTTTATTAGGCAGGCCATTACGACGCAGTGTTGGATACATTTGAGTCGGTCACGTGCTAGTATAGAACTTCAGTACATGGTCCTGCAACACTCTTTTCAGAATGACTGTTTCAAAATTCAGAACACGAACTTTTGATAAGGCTACTAAATATGTTTCAGACATTCTTTATAGTTAGCTAGTTTGATTTTCAACTGATAGTCTTGTATACAGTCTATGTTCTCCATATATGGGTGTGTATGTACATGCTAGATTAGAGATTCTATAAGCTCCCATAATATTACACAATCAAAGGAATGTAGCTGGAGGGTCACGTGCGTGTACTAGCCCAAGATAAGCATTGTTTTACTGAACTACAAATCGAGATTCAAGCATGTTTTGCAGACTGTGCCCAACACAGCCGCCAAGAACGAGCTAGTACGCGCCTGTACCCACTTTTACCCGGATCATTCCCGACAACTGATCTCACATTGCGACCGATTGGTACTTGATATACAATGACCTCCATCTAAACACTGGATGTGCATCGCAGTCTTTGCCCGGGTCAGATTAATGGCCTAGACTACATTGAATCACTTGGGTTTCTTACTGCATCCGAGTTCTTCACACAAAAAAGCAAACTTGACTGAAAGATCGAAATACTACTGTCTTGATTCTAAACTACCGCTTGTAAACAACCAAACTATGGCTTCTCGGAATTCACACCTTAACCCGTGCTTTCAAATTCATTCTTGAGGGCCAAGATATCTGGACAGTCAACCGTCCGTTCAGACTGGAAATTGGCGTCGCCTGTGGAAAGCAGCAAGATTGGAAGCCCCATGTAAATGAAAACATCGTCAGTTCCCTTGGGCTGCTCACACTGCCTCAGAAAGCCGGCGAGAGGTTTTGCCTGGAGCTTGTTTTCGGTCGTCATGGCAAGTATTTCTACTAGTTTTTTGACCGTCTTCCTGAAATGCAAGTGCAATTCCGCTGCCCGATTGTGCCACAATTCCAGAGCCAAAGGGAAATTGATAACGTTAAAATTCATTTTTGCCATCTCCAGCTCACAATCATCACAGAATTTCATTTCCAACGGACTTAAAGTTCTCGCTCCGAATGGGCGCGGTAGCTCGTATGACGTGGTGAGAAACTGGTTGAACAATACAAGCGTCCGGTGAGCATCCTTCATAGTGTTGTTGAATTTGGTGATTTCAGTGACGAGTGCCTTTTGACGATCTCTTGGTAGTCTGTGCAGCGTGACCGTGTCTAGGCCTTGTAGGTCTGGTGGAATGGGAATGCCATTCATTAACGCTTCGATACAAGTGGACATCAGAAACCGGGGGATTTTTGGTACATCTCTACCGATATATCTGATTGCGTAACGATCTTGTGGAATGAACATATGAGGTGGTAGCCGAACACTCAGCATGTTGGGGTTTGGAATGTAGGGGCCAACGACCTGTCCAGGTTGATTGTTGACGACCTGCCCAGGTTGATTGCCAAAGACCTGTCCAAATTGATTTCCAAAGACTGGTACAGGTTGATTGCCAAAGCCCTGTACAGGTTGATTGCCAAAGCCCTGTACAGGTTGATTGCCAACGACCTGTCCAAATTGAGTGTTGACGACCTGCCCAGGTTGATTGCCAAAGACCTGTCCAGGTTGATTGTTCATGATAATTCCTAATGAATAACGATCTTTGAATCCATTGTTAGTCCATAATTTATGACTTTAATAAGCGTTGCAACTTACTTGAGGTTAGTCACAGAGGTAACGAGCTTTCAGTGTAGTTGGTGTAAACAACGGTGCAAAGTTAAAATGATGCGACGCTCAGCCAACAAAATGGTCTTCAGGAGATGATTTCCAACGAAACAGTGAAATAGGCGGTTTCCAAGAAATTGTTAAATAATGTGTGATCTTTCTGATGAGCAGCGCCGCAGAGGAGGAGGAGGATCTTTATAGTCGTAGAGTAGCTCATAAACATGTACTCAATTACACTAACCAACTGTAATAGCGTCCGAAAAGCGGTTACAGAACTGCTGATAAACAAATCATTAAGCAGTTATTGCCTAACACTGCGTACAAGTGCGGAATCCTGACTTGCCAAAATTAGAGCCGGCAAATACCAAGAAAGGATCTTGTAATTCTGGGTGGGGTAAATCATCGCCATTTCCACTAGTGGATGGAATCACTCCGGGCTCGACACTGCCACAAATTGTCTGAATGGATCCATTTTGGAGTAGAATAAATCAGGTTTTCATCCTGCCATGCGTTTGCGTGGTCATTAACAGGACTAATGAAGACGAATATAGCAGCCTGTCCCTCGGCCAAATCAATCGTTGAACAGATGTTGCCAAAGTTTCTCTAGGCACCAGAAACTTTCAACGTTAGCGCAGGGCCCAACACACCAAGTCGATGAATTTCCATGAAGTTCGACCCGTAGATGACGTAGCTGGAGCCTGGCGCGAGATAAAGGCTCAATCAGAAGTCGCATTGGAGATACCAACGGGGCGCTAAGTGCGATTAGGGACGCGTCTAGTTGTTTGGCGGTAAATGTTCGGCTGCCTCTCGGTAATGGTGGCGTCATCAAGGCGGGCGGCCTATGTCCCAACTAAATGGCGGTCGCCATCTTGGAGCGGGTCGTCTGGATCGACGAAATCTCGCTCGTAGTTGGTATAGGTCAAGCTTGTGAGAACGGCTATTGCGTCAAGACACCAAAAAAGATAGTAAGACACCGGTCATCTTCGGTTTTGAAAGTATCGGAAAAAGTGGAAGAAAAAAAAACGAAATAGTTGAACAAGAAAAGTTAAGTGCGGAGAGAAACTTAAACTGGGGGAGTTGGAGAACCATTTGTAATAGGTCACACCCTCCAGTCACGTGAGCATGTTTCTAAAAACAAGTGGGGCGATGGATTGACGGCGCCGGTGCCGTACCGCGATAAAGTGGGGTTCCCTATGTATCTCCGTAGGGTTAGGGCTGTTCAAAACCTACATATCGTTTGAACTTTTACACGAGTAATAGGTCCTCAATTCACTAAGGTGCGATGCTCTCTCTGTTAGCAATTGATACATACATATGTACATACATTTACCGAGTGTGTCTTGTTGTGCACCCCAACTGTCCGGGGGGCCACTGTTATAGCTTGATCATAAGACAAGGTATTAGTTAGACGGTGATGACCAATATATTCACGTTAAAGAGAGAAGACTATTTTAAGATGGGTGTGACACTCAGGATCACACATTTATACCAAGTGGCCGAGTCATAGGCCCCGATATATGCATCGACAGGGATAATGGGTGTGTATCCGCAACCAAGGGTGTGTAGACCCTAACACACATTAGGTGACTACCTTCATTCCCATCCCTTGTCATTGATACTTTTGGACAGACAATCGATCCCAGCGGGCGCTTAAATTTCGAGTGACCCTTGTCCTCAATCAAACTTTGTTTCTTTCGTCCACCCACGACTATTATCGAGACTTGCGCATACTTACCAACTATTTATATAGACAGCAAGAGAATTTGAAACTAATACCACGCAACAGTTAAGCAAGCAGTCACCCATAACCTCACCGTCAATGTATTTTACCCCACCAAGATGACAATCACCGGGTAGGGTTACAATAACCCTCGAAAAACCCCGGTCGGCGCTTAAATGTTTTGAGTGCTTGAACTAAACCAGTCTAACACCTTCATGTATGATTGGACAGTTTTAGTTACATACTTTGTCAAATAGACGCATTATCGGTTTTGTTAAATACGTCCATATACGCATTTACACACTTAACTCGAGTCTGAGATAAATGCCCAAAGGCCTGGAATCATTGATACACCCTCTTATATGCTGTTGTCGCTTCCGCCCCTTATGCGCTGACTATCTTTATACGTGTATTGTGTTTCTACACAACGCCCCGTACTTATGTCACCATCTTGATTTTACACGCCGGAATATCGCTAGATCGGCGGTACCCACATAATAGCCTCCCTCAAGGATCTTACTCCCGGTAATCACCCCTGTCGGCATGTATGACACCCGTTCTCCCTGTAACTCTCGAGACCGTAAACCATGGCCACGCTTCCTCCGTCAGGCAGACTAGAATGCCTTGGCTTGAAATAGCAGTCAACTATAACACTCCCCGACTATATAAGGATGACTCGGCTACTAGAATCAACAATCTGTTGACTGGCCGTGTCGTTTTGTATCATTTTGTGGCATTGGGGGTGTGCTATCCCTCTTTTAGTAATCTATTGGGCCTTTTCTTCTACGACTTTAACGACTTTTGCATTTGCCGCTTTTATCTTTAATACACGACAGATTGCGTGGCTTCCTTTTGCATTTGAGGTTGGAAATTAACGGAACGGCACCGTTACTTCCTAATCAGCTTTATCATAATATACATACTTCCCAATACATGTCCTGGTTGGATCAATCAACACAACCGTCAGGTTCCGGTTCATTGGACATCGCACTCTCTTTATCATTACGACTTAGATGTCGACTTGAACGTACACTTCCACCACTTATACCACCTAATATTGATACGGACATTAATGGTTCCGGTCTAATTATATTTTGGACACCAATCGCTACTTAGAATCTTTCGACTGGACGTTGTATCATTATCTCGCCTAGACTTTCAGTCGGCCCTTCGGCCCGCTATCCGGCTCATTCACAACCACTGTCTTCAGTTTCTGCGCCAAACAGTGCGATCGTCCGAGTGATCTTATCTGCCAACGACACTCTATCTCCTTGGTGTTGATCACATAGTGTCTCACCACTCTTGGGACATTGCATTCCGCTACAAACCCCTCATCAAGTTTCTGTTATTTTGAGCTGAAGCCCACTGGCTTGGTGGAAAAACAAACGAACACTCTCGAATCTAACTTTAGACGGAACCTAGTTGGTCAATATGGGCGGATCATCACTCTTCAGCCATCAGCCCTTTCGGGGCCATGCTTTGGCTCACGATGCTATGACCAAAGTCGATAATACTATCTCTGGTCAACAATCATGGTCTACTCAAGACTCGTTATCTTTACTATGGAAGCCTGGTGAGGTTTGTCGTCACAAAAGTAGGTATCCCCATTGACACAAGCGTAAAACAACCAATGCTAACGATAAAAAAGCCAGCTCACGCCACGGGTGGCTTCCATGGACAATGAAGTTGCGTGTTCTAGTTCCCGTCTCGATACTCTCCTTGGTCTTGGCTGGCCTTTTAGAACTTGCCGCGCAAAAGTCCGACCGAGACGGAGGTCTTACATTTGCTGCGACTGAGGATGGTCTCGATCCTGGTTATGTCTTTCTCTACAACTTCCTTCCAACTATTCTGGTAGTTTTATACGGTATTGCCTGGGCTTGGGTTGACCTGGATGTCAAGAGACTTGAGCCCTGGATTGCCCTATCTAAACCACAAGGTGCGCTTGCTGAACAGTCTCTCTTCCTCAAGTACCCCCTGGAGTTTATTCCAACAGCCCCCTTGGTGGCGTGGAAAAGAGGTCAGATGAGAGTGTTCTTATCATCTTTGATTATGATCTTGCTTACCATGTCCATCGTCCCCCTACAATCTGCTGCCATATCTACTACGAGGGTCTCTGTTACCAGATCTACTACGTCCATCATTACAAACATGCTCATGCCACGAGCTCAGCAAGCCACTAGCATGGATCAGTCCGTTCTGTATAGCCTCTATATTGCGACATGGTTCAATTCTAGCCTCCCAGCTTTCACTCATAATGAGTACAGTATTGCCCCCTTTTCCGTCGATGTTGAAAAAGTGAACCAAGGCAGTGCCAGTGGCAACATCACAGCTGAGACAACACGGTACTGGTCAGAGTTACAATGCTCACCTGCGGACTATAACCGAAATCCCACGACTTGGCAAGATGTGTGGATTTCAGGCAGAGGTTGCAACGTATCTCAAATCAGTCTCCCTCATGGAAACACTTTGAACAAGGAACTCCACTATATCGGCTGGCAGGATAGCCCGTACCAAAGTTTTGCCTTGAGCTCGTATCGAGATGATGGATGTACCGAGGCGGTAGGGGGACACCTTTTCCTTATTGCTATCGGTTCAATGGGGAACTTGACAGGATCAGATAAGGTTGGCAATTATATGATGTGTCAACCCGAATACTATTCTGAGCCTGTTCAAGCCACTGTGTCATATCCAAACTATCAGCCGCTGACATACGAAAGCATTGGTGAAAGATCCATCCTCGATCGTAACATCTTTAATGTCAGTGCTCTAGAATATCTTGAGGGCTCTGGGCAGTGGATGGATGGTGTTCCCCGGGAGTACCTACTCGACCAATACATCGAGCAATGGGGACAAGTCGTCGAACTACCTATGAATTACTATCCGACTTCAGCCCTTGACACAATGATTGGTTTTGCACTCGGTCGCAATACTTCCCGCTCATTTGAAGATTTCTTGGACGAGGATGTTGCCTCGGGGGCCTTCGGTGGCGCCCATTCTTCCTTATTTGCGCTGACAATGTCGCACTTGATGAACGTTCCTAATAACGATACTCGGGCTACAGAGGCAACATACACCTTTTTCAGTGAGACTATCAAGGTTAATCTTCCATTTGCTCGCGCTGTCGAAGCCCTTCTCTGTCTTGTGGGAGTCCTTACTGCTTGTCTAGCATGGACATGTCAATCTGCCATTTGCAAGTTGACTGAAAGCCCAAATTCTCTTGCTACTATCATGGCTTCATTCACAAATGATCGGGGTCTGGATGAATTCAGTCAATGCGGTCATCTGAGTGACGCAGAGCTACAGAATCGATTTACTGGGAAGCGGTTCATCTACAGGTGTAGCTGTGAAACCATATCAGGACTACCAGCTTTGGAGTGTATCGTCGAATCTACCAAGACTATGACACCTGAAATGGTGTTTTCGAGAAATATAACCAAAGCGGACATGATGAAATTCAAACCAGTGACCCCGATTGCTTTACAGAGGCGTCTTGGTATCAGTTTAGTAACCCTGATGTTATCTGCCATCGGTGTTCTTATCTGGTTAAGAATCTTACAGTCCCACAGCAATGGTACGTTTTCTTAGGTGTGGAGGGCAAGCTTTACATTTTCATTATTTTAACATTTCAAACAGGGATATCTGAGCCTATACAAAACAGCTTCGGCAAGGCATTACTCTTTAGTTACATTCCGACTGCTTTCAGTACGCTTCTTGAGCCATGCCTTAGTTTCATTAATCACCACCTTTGCGTGCTACAGCCATACAAAGATCTTTGCCTTGGCCAAAAACCCGCAGCAAAGACGGTTGAAGCTCGCTATACCTCTGTTCCACCGCCACTGGCGTTGCTAAGGGCTATCAAAGCTAAGCACACTCTACTAGCTCTTTTGTGTGTGGTCGTTATTTTAGCCAACGTCCTATCAGTTGCTGTTTCTGGTCTATTCTCCGAAGATTCTACTTTAGTATTGACCATGCGAAACTACACGCAGCCATACACTGGTAACTTTAACTCCAGCACTATCAGTACCTATCTCGACAAGTATCTTCACTTGTATAGAGATCCATACTACATTATTTTGGCCAACTTAACCGAGGGAACTTCACTTCTGCCTTGGTCCACATTTGACAATTTCTTTGTTCCGTTCAACATCCCTGCTGATTCCGGGGAAACTCAATTCTCGGCTGTTACCTATGGGCTAACAGCCGAGACTGGCTGTGACGAAGAAACCATCCGATACAACGATGGCAAGACGGTGCCCGCCTTCAGTTTTGATCTTCAACCGCGCAACTCTACCGGACATGGAGGTTGTTCTATTTCTCAGAAGGGTTCATCAGATATCGTCTTTAATCATTTAGACTCAAACCATCCCAACAAAACCAGGTCTGCTATGGAAGGACTTTTGCGCTTGAAAGACGACCCAGGAGATTGTGCTCACGTGTTTGCCTGGATCTGGATGCGTTGGATTGACGTCCCAGATAACGGGACAAATTCAGCGACAGCGAGTTTCCTAGCATGTCGTCCATACATGAAGAAAGGGAAATTCAACGTTACGGTGGACAATTTAGGCCATGTTCTACAATCCTCGACGGTAGAAGAGCCTGAGCCGATTTTAGACGCAGCTGAATTTTCTGCAGTGACTCAGTTTTTGAGCGGCACGGATTATTGGATGGGAGCCATGGCAAGACACGTGAGCAGCGAGTCTCAAAGTGAGTTTGGTCATGTGCTAAAGGTTAGCAGCCAAAACGCATCATGGTGGGACCCCAACACTACTTTGCCTACTTTCAATGATACATTGCCCAGTATACAGACAGTGTACAAGGCCGTTATAGCATCCATTTTAGCGCTAAATCTTGATTTAATATCTACTGGCCCAGATGCAGTGTTGGACGGTGTTAGTGGACGTTTTGTTTCTAAGATGTTTTTCTCTGACACTGCACTATACATCAGCTTGGTGATATTGGCTATAGATGTAGTTGTCATCGCCTTTGTTTTCCACGAGGGAATCAACTTCCGGATTCCTCGTGTCCCTTCGACACTTGGGTCTTTGGTTGCGTATGTCGCAATGAGTCGTGGAATGCAAGGAGAACGGAGTGTGATTACTAGATCAAAAACATACGGGTTCGGTGTGTATGAGGGTCTAGATGGATTGCCTCAGCTTGGAATAGAATGTGATGGACAAATGCATAGGTAGCAGTTTGTTTATTGGATAAAACAGTTGATGGCTGATATATCAGCCAAATTAGACTTAGTTCCTCTGTTACTTGATTAAAATATGTCACGTGTCAATGTCAATATGTATAGATTATATTCAATTGTGAGTGTTAACTGCTCTCGTGTATAATGAAAGCCACAAATTTCCGAGGTCCAGTCGAGTTTCCGGCAACAACGATTAAAAGCGAAGCCATGGTTCTACACCAATTGAAACATTATGCATACACACTGACAGAATAGAAACGCATGAACATTTGATTCAAGCTGAGAATCGACGACGGGGTCATGTCATGTTCCCGACGATATCACAGTATTATAGCGAGCGTCTCCTTTGATAAAGTTGGCAATGACTGGATATGCCACTTTATGATACTTGTTACACGACTGTTACGCAACGCCGAGTCTGTTAGATGGACTTATCTGTACGTTGTACAAAATTACTGTGCTACACATGTATGTGTATGTATGTGCATACGTCATTGACCTGACAGCAGAGCCTCTCGCGAGGAATCACCAACGCAGTTTTTAATGACAGCTTGGTTAGGGTTGATACCAAGGGTTAACACTCTCAACACATCACTGATCGCTTGAGTGACCTAAATTCAGGGTTATTTAAGACCGCACATATTTCGAGGCAAACCAAGGGATACCCAATCAATTCCAGAGCTCGAGGAATCTTTTTCATCATTGAAAACAGACCAAAATGTTTGAAATTGTTACCGAGACGACTGAAGAAGATCACCCTTTTGCGGTCTTATCCTTCAACGGGATTGGAGAGGTGAGAATATTTGCATTCTAGGTGCACAATGAATACTCCAGGCAACCGTTTACTAACTGGCTTAGCGGTCCGACGGAATTGTTCACAGCAAGATTGAAGGTGATTCCAGAGAATCATGCGCGGAATACAATCGTCGAGTGATTGAGAGATTGTCCATCAATTGTAGTTGGTGTGCATCTTGTGCTGAAATGATTATTAGTCTTATGGTTGTCAAAGATTGTGATGAATGTATCAATGACCAGGAAAAGAAGAGCCACAAGAATCATTATCTTGCGCGTGCTCTTACCAAGCCAAGCTGGTGGTCATTCAAAAACCAAAAAGTTCAACGAGTACTCAACAGTCCAACTATATTTGGCCGGGATGGTCTTTCTCCGCGGCCAATTATCGTTCAGAACGACGGTGGTGATTTATCAAAAAGACTCGGGTTTTCCTCGGATTGCCCGATGTGCTTTGGATTGACCAAACAAATATTGTCAGAAATTCATAAAGCTGGCGCTAAAACAGCAAGATTACTACGTGTAAATACGATCAGGAGCATATCTGGACAGTGGGATGTTGCCGGATGTAGAAATTCGTTGCTCGTCACAACTAGAGTCGAATGGAAGAGACACAGGGGATGGCGGATATGGAGGACGGCTTTGTCTGTCAACACAGTTGAATTGAGACTATTATCAATGGCCGACGTTAATGGAGCAGACTTGGTGCCTCATACTCTGAATCGTTGTAACCCAATGTTCCTGAGACAACAGATACAGGCTCAATTTGAGAAGTACCCCAAAGTCAATCTCGAGCAAACGGCAGGTGAGTAACCTTTATCAACCAGTACTGATCTAGTCTAACAGAAGTTTATAGAGTACCCGCCATCCTTTCGTCTAATTGATGTCAATAAGAGATGCGTTGTTACGATTGGAAACAGACATGTCCAGTACTCTGCCATTAGTTACAAATGGGATCCCGAGGACAAGAATATGCTCACCAAGGAAACTATGTCTGAATTTGCACGGCCTGGCTCTCTATCACTAAAGACAATGTCCAAAACGCTGTACGATTGTATGACAATGGCTCAGCTGTTGGGGATCTCATACATTTGGATTGACCGATACTGCATCACGCAGGGTGATGATGTGGAAAAAGCCGAACAGATTCACGCCATGGGAGATATTTACGCCAACGCATACTTGACTTTGATATGCGCTTTAACTCGGGATATACATTCTGGACTCCCGGGTTACACCCGAGACTTTGATGGATCCCTGGCATCGCCAAGTGTCAGATGTTGGGGCACCTCTGCCAACATTCCACCCGAGTGGACAATAAATTCATCATGGAAAGGCCGAGGATGGACTATGCAAGAGGAATACCTTTCTCCTCGTCGTCTTTACTTCACTGATTCATCTATTCTCTGGCATATAAACTGTCCAATGGTGTCATACCATCATGCAAATTTTACTGTGCAGCTCGAGTGTCGTCCCGAGTGTGAAACAGTAAAATCCAAGCCAACCCGTCACCTATTAGAAGAATACTCAACACGTGCACTTGCCTTTTCTAGTGACAGAATCGCCGCAATTTCTGGTCTTTTCAAAACTCGAGGTGTTGAACATGTGTTCGGAATTCCCACTCGCAATATGCAACGTGATCTTTGTTGGTATAGGTATTTGCCCACGAAGCCCGCATTGCCTGACAATCAGTTCCCTACTTGGTCTTGGGCCCATCTGTTTTTAGACATATTGTATCCATGGTCTGAAAACATTAATGACCGGTTGAAGTCTGCAATATTGCATCCCATGACTTTACTACAAAAGCGAATTCATTTAGCGAGACAAATGGGATTTCCCATGGCAGGCTTAGCTGAACTTTCGAGCCGCCAACTTCTCATTCGAGCTAGAACTCGACCAATCCGACCGAATGATGATCTCACTTACGATGACGTTAGATCCCACAAAAGGCCCTCCGAGATCCTGGCATTTGAAATAGCGCGATGGACCCGTTGGGACAATAAAAGGTTCATCCAGTCTGTTTTGATTGAGCCTTTTATTCCAGTAGAAGGTGTCATCGGTGGCAACGCCATCCACGCTCGACGTATAGGCTATATCGACACACTATTCGAAGGTACATGCTATTTAGATCAACTCCCCAAGATCCGCCCAATGGCTATCCAGACGTTGACGAGATTGAAAAGACAACGTATCGACAGGTTCCTAATTCAAAAGAAATCTTGGACCAAATTGACCTGGCGCTTGGCATCCGAACGTTCCCCAACTTGCTTACAACGTCAAAAATCCATCTCTCCAAAGAACCCGGTGGATCTGAATACAACAGTAGCTCAAGTACTACCCGCGGAATTCCCAAAGAAACACTGGTTTTTCAAACGGATGTGTCGTCATTTTATAATACGTTCGCTCTCCTCGGAGCAGGTGGTATTCACAGGTGGAGTGACACCGGAATGTCAACCCGAGCGTAAGCTGTCTAATCAAGGCACTAACTGCCGTGTAACCAACAAACAAAGGCCAGTGCTTCGGCCGTTTTTTGGTCATAGCCCTATGAAAGACTACGGATCATTCCGAACTATTATTTTGCATTGAGGCTTTATTTGTATGGGAGGGTACAGTAGGTATTTTAGTAAAGTGAATATATCAATTCTTCGTTTCACCGAACCTATTAGGTGAGCCCCGGGACTGGCCAAGACCCTCAAGATTCTCTACCGAAGCTCTGGTAATAGCTAGGAATACTGAGTACTTAGCCGTAAGTGTACGCTATTAACAGCCATTCCGTAAGTGGGAGTAAGTGTAGGTGGCCGTCTCATGACATTAGAATCAAGCTACTTGTATTTAGACACCTTTCGCTCGGCGCATGGGAGATGTGCCAATTGCGTCATACTGAAACTACGGTCAATATAGTTACAAGAGAGGTGTTAGACCAAGGCGAAGCCAACTACTAGACTATTGCAGAGTAGGCCAAGAAGGAGTATGACGCAGAGTACTTGTTGTATGTTATGACTGATGCGTGGGCTATGTGACGTTATCTAGCCGTGAAGGGCGAGCGAAACCATTCACATCGAATTAAAGTGATGGAGACTGCTGAAGGCCCTGTTATCTATGGCGAGACTATAGCCGATGTGCCGTGCGACCGTTTCTTCCCTATTGCTGTACCATCACGACCAACACTCACATACACTCATCCGTCTTGATCTAAATAGAACATCGACTGGAATGTTCGTTTCGAGCAAGTTGCCGGGGCACTCAAGGAAATAGGACCATGGGAGGCTGTCGGTGTTGTCAATGTCCCCTCTAGGTTTCTCCGCGACGCTGGACTGAGTTTATTACGCGCATATCCAAAGCCCAATATGTGTGATAACTGACATTCATGCGGTAGATTCTATAACCCGGGTCTCGCTACGGGCAACAC
This sequence comes from Huntiella decipiens, assembly GCA_003032515.1. Lineage (NCBI taxonomy): Eukaryota > Fungi > Ascomycota > Sordariomycetes > Microascales > Ceratocystidaceae > Huntiella > Huntiella decipiens. The sequence goes on along the minus strand of NETU01000405.1, from coordinate 2,150 downwards.
GGTGAACCAAGTATCAGTCTTTACTTCTCCTTATGATGCTTTTTGCCTCTGTGTGTTCCACACACCACCATGTTTGGAGCGACAAGCTGTCAGCCTCTGCCCTGTCTGATGGCTACTCACTAAGTGTTCGCTTCTCACAGATAACTGTATCGGAATCATACCCTATATAGACCATGATAGAACGTTCCCCAATAACAAAGTCCAAAGGTACCAATTTTTTTGGCGCAGTGGTCTGCTGATGGCTCCCAGTCCGTCACAAGCGTGTATGTAAAGAGGCAAAATGCCAGTCAGTACATGCAATGCTTTTTTGCATTGGCAGTCTTTGGACTGCAGGTATACGAGATGTGTCAGGTCTTCCGTGGTGTAACTGGGTTTTCACTCCAGGCATTGGTTTTTTGGAGCACTTGTGACTTATCCACATGTTGCGTATTCAACCTTCCCTCTCACAACCCTCGAGATGCCACCTTTGAGGTTTTGAGATGCCTTTTCCATCGGACTCAAGACAGACACGCCCCGTCTGTCGTTGATGGGATATGTCACAGTTTTAGGTGAAGTCGTCATGGTTTGATGACGTCATTAGGGTTGATATGGTGCACGGACGGTGATAGGGTTGTTGCTTGATGAGTACATATGTCACGATAGTTTTCAGGAGGTGACATAGAATAGAACTTAGAAGAGCAAGCATCTATTCATTTGTTACAGTTCACTATTATTATCATTGACCCTACGTTTCTATAACGATCTAAGGACTTGCACGATCCCATACCTTTACAGGATAAGAGATCCCATTCACAACACTTTCTCCTTTTTTTTCTTCGTTTATTCCAAGGCTCGTCGTTGCCATTTCACCCTTTTGGGGTCAGCCTCGTGTCAATTGGTGCCTGAAGACAATGAGGGTCACCAGATTGGTCTCGACAAACGATTCTGTTTGAGCGCGGTCTCTACCGACAATTATGTTCGATTGATCGGATGTGGGAGATGATGTTCCGAGCTGCCGCCTAACTATTGTTATAGACCGGTGCCTAACATCTTGGGTATATAGTCTCTCCCGATCTCACGCTTTCTCGTTTCCTCTCTTCTTCTTCTAGATAGATAACTGATCCAACAGTAACAGAACCACAATCAATACAACTATCTTGACCTCCTCTCCATACTCTGATATTCACAACAATAGCCACACTTTAGCACCTCGTTGACAAGCCGTGTCCGCCCCCTCATTTAGCGACTGTCGATACCTCAAGACAACACAAATCAGCTGTCAAATTGGGTATAGAGATGTCTTGCATTGCGGAGTCACGTGACCGATTCCTACACGGGATCTTCCATTATGGGATGCAGGGATTATGTTGCTAAGCTGTTACCCCGCTATTGCGGGGGACGGGAGACCAATATCTGGAGGATATAGTCTCACCATGTCTCCCTCTTCCTCTCCTCTTCTCTTGCTCTTCTGGATAGACAACTAATCAAACTACAACCAATACAACTATCTTGACCTCCTCACAACCCTCTGACATTCACGACTATACTCACACTTTAGCATCAGCCCAACAACGCGGGATACTCGGGATACCCTTTTTACAAGAAACTGGCTCGCATGATTTTAGAAAGTTCGAAGTCAGATATATGGTTATTTTTGGCTGTGTGGTTTCGTCGTTTGCACCGGGGAGAAGGAAGCCGCAGCGACGGAGGATGGTCCTAGGGCGCCCGTGGGGGTAGCCGGACGGTGTTTGAAGAGGAGTCAGTTAGGGTTAGGATTTCAAAACTATGGTGTCTACATGGCGGGGTTCAACCGTCTCCCAGCCAGCAGATAGAGGAACTAGTCCTGCTAATCAGGATATAAAATGGAACAAATCAAATCAAAGGATGACATATTTACAGTGGGGTAAATCTGAAGTGATAATTATTATTTTTTGTAATCCTTCCATTCGACTCGACAAAAATCACTACTTTGACAAATCTATCATAACTGAATCAAATAAACTGTTAAAAATACTAATGCTATATTAAGATATGCGCTGTCAAAAGGGCTACAAAATGATATACAAAACGATACTAGTATTTCGTGTGCCGTCCTTTGGCATCGATGATAGCCTGAAGTCGGCGTGGCATCAACATGACTATATCGTCAACGACCTCCTGATCTAGATTCT
>NETU01000403.1:45932-175846 GCA_003032515.1 Huntiella decipiens | reverse complement strand
TTCACAACTTTGGCTCGGTACATACACTGAACATACAGCTTTCCCCAGCCTGGACCTCGGACAAATCTTGCGTTTTCGAATGTGTCTGTTCTCTTTTCTTCAAACGATGGTTGCTGTAGACCATCAAAGAACCATGAATATACTTTGCTGGGATATAATACAGTTTTGCCATACGGAACCCAAGATACTAAAGTGTCCGCTGCAGGCAGTGCTCCCTTCAGAGCCGGCGATAGTCCATGATTCTCACAGGGTAAAACGAAACCAAAATGCACCAACTTCATAGACGTCGTTATCTTTTCCGTAATGTCCAAGACAACCTCCGTGTCGGGCTTTTGGTAGTCAACGACTATTTCGAGATGTTTGTAGAGTCCAGCAAGAGAAAATAGGCGGTCACGATCTTGTCCCACCCGAAGATTTTCACATGACTGCCAATACGCGAAGGCAAAGTTCATGACTTCACTTGAGCATAAATGCAACTGGTTAGTCAAATACTTGGAAGATACCACAGTGACATGACCGAATGGTCTCTTGCTAGGACGGAAAAGACTCTCGTTGAAGGTCTGAGTATCCGACATATACTTCAGTATGACTTGAATACCCGCATCGCTGAGTATAGTCCTACTCGCAAAGGTTATGACTAAAATGCACCAAAGGGAAATCTTACATCGTCCGTACAAGAAGTAGTCTGCTGTATATCCCCTAATTTTGGGCCACTGCCCGTGACGCCTTGCTAACGGGTATTGAGACTCGTCTAATGTTTTGCACAACAACCGGAATAGTACACGGTATTCTTCACGGACGGCAACCTCTTGGACAATCCACGCGCGAGTCCAATAAGCACTATCAAAGACCGGGCGAAGGTTGATCCAGTTGACGTTTGTAAGTGCTGTAGCCAACCGAAGCCTGGTATCTAGAGTTTCGTCCCAATCCAGGGAGGCCTGAAAAAGACGATTCAGATCTCGAGAGATTTGTGTGGTTTCAGATTGAGCCGAACCAAGCCATGAAATCATGCGATCTGCCTTTTTGTAAACCTCGTCCATCATGTTAACCTGGTGGGCCTTTTCTCTATCATCTTTCTGGTTGATACACAGAGCGTCGATCCACAGACGAATTGGCTTTCTCTTACGACGGATGTGCCATAGAGCCGCCATGAGATTCTCCGTGATCCCAATAATGCCGAAATCAAGGTCCATGGGATAGGTTCCTTTGGGGGTGCCCCAGACATACGATAGACATGTGTATTTACCCGTGCTAGATGGAAAATCATGTGTAGACATAGAACATCGTAGTGGTTCTAGGCCTGTCCCGGGTAGTAGTGTAACGATTCGGATTTGGGCTTGCGGTTGGACTAATGGTTGGTGCGTGTATGACAGAGGTTCAAGTGGTCCACGTATGCTGAAGCTTGTTCTAGGAGAGCCGGCCCGGCTGATTCTTCGGTGCCTGAACTGGTATTCATTTTCTTGTGGAGCTCCAGTTTCATCGGTGATCACTTTGGTGTCCACTATCGGAGCGAAGTCTTCATTTGTCCCTGTAATTAATCAGTATCTAGTGTTTTGGAAACAGACCTGTCCACGGAGCAAATCATGGGGCATAAATCATGTCCGACACTCTGTGACGCCAAAATATTGCTGGGAAGACTTACAATGTTCGACGGATTGCTCTCGGTTCATAAAACCGATAGATTCCTGGCCTGGCGGAAGATCCCGAGGGAATCGACAGAGTACCATGTTGAAGATATTGCGATTTGGCAGTTGATTTACACCACAGTCGTAGAAAGTACAAATTGAAAAGGTTGTTTAACAGATTGCATTGGGCAACGAAGAATGCTTGAATGACAGAAATCCTCACTTATTGTCAGCAACATTGTGACTGTACCCCGCTCTTGAAGGAGCCTAATACTATTGGTTTTACTCCGTATACTCTCTCTTCATCCAATTAAGCCTTGCCGTGTTAGGAATACTACCTATCTACATACATATGCCTGCTTATGTAGGCTGGCAGACAGAGCGGGGTAGACGCCAACAGTAAATGGTAATTTGTTTGCTTGGCCGCAAGCATAGCTAGAGCGCCTTTTCTTCTGAGTACCCTGACGTCATTTTGTGTACGTACATGTATACACATACATACATACATATGCACATGCCTTCTGTCGTAGTCTAATGTGATCCTATTGGCAGCTATCTAAGCCCCGTTAGATTCAGGTCCACCTTTTACGCACTAATAATAATTTCACAATGTGATGTAGTTTGCAGTTCCATACGTCCTTGCGCGACTTTCGTTGCGCTCAAGTTTCCTCGGATGAGATGATGGTGTTAGTAATACCTATTTCTTGAGTAAGCATTGATCAACAAAACAAAGGAACAAATAGGTGGAGACCTGAGTAAATGTGTGTTAGCAATGAGGGTAGTTAGAATCCCGACGTCTCCCTTAGACAAACTTAATGCTGCGACTAATATTTAGGGCTGGCTCGCCAGTGTATGATGGGCCATTCCTCCGTTTTTTGTATTTGGCCATTGTTGGCTTGCCTTGGTCTTGTATTAACATGATGGAAACATAAATGTTCATCCCTGTATGTACCTCAATACGGCATGGTTACACTCTCTACCTTTTTCAAAAGTCGCTCATTGGTGGGGAATCTCAAAAGAGCCAGAATGCGCCATTATATCATGGTCTTGTAAGGTACAGCATCACACCTATATATGTATGTACATACATACTAATAACCAAATTCTTGTATAGAAATGCATACAAAGGAAAAGTCCCCAGCTCTCTGTTCATACATACATATTATCTAAACCTGTTCAACTGAACAAGACGTTTGCGCCACTGTACCGATTTTCACGCAAACATCCTAAGGTAGCATTGAACCCTCTATAACCATGTCGGTGTATACACCACTGTAGGCTAAGCTGATCTTCCCAATCCGGTTAGAGAACCTAAAGACGTCATTGTATGCACAAATTGTGGAATTTCGATTGAATGCCATAACCAACAGTTGGAGACGTTACATCATACCAAGACATTTTACCCAACGCAGCGTGGGGGAAGGCTGGTTTACAATTGGCGTGGGATAGGTGCTTAACACAAAATCCATACATATTTACCCTTCATTGTTTGTATTTTTTCCGGTTTCTATTCTCTACATACACAAACCGATTTTGATTTCTGTGAATCTACATGAAGAACTACATCTATACCAAAATATCAATGATTTTCAAGCGCGGAGTTGGTACTGTTTGAATCGTCTGTTTGTAGACGTCTTTTTGTTGTTTTTTTGCTATTTTTTACGGGGTTTTAAGGTTTCCTGTCATCAATTGGCGATTCTAACATCATGCAAAGCCTCAAATCAATGGCAATGAAGGTTGCTGCTGCTTCCAAAGGAGATAGCAATTTCTATACCAGTGGAAGTGTCGGAGAAGGCTCTATATCCAGTGGTTCGATCCACAAGACACAACGTCATTTGCGCCCTCGTCATATTCAACTCATTGGTATGTCTCTAACCTCAAGTTTATCATTTTGGCGCCGTTGGTATGGTGGTCGCACGGATTCACGCTCTTCGATATGCACATACATACACACAAAGTGAATGTTGTCGCATCGCAAACGCCTTGCATGTCGCTTAAAGAGGCAACAGAGAAAACTAACAGGCACGGTGTTATCAGGTATTGGAGGAACGATCGGCACGGCCTTATATGTAAGTAACTGAGAACGACGTTATCCGATGGAACATAGTCTAATACTGCGGCTCATGTCGCATGCTCATTTAGGTACAAATTGGTAAAAGTCTAATTGCTGGCGGCCCTGCGTCGCTTCTCATAGCCTTTTCAGCATGGTGTACTGTTATTCTATGTGTAACGATTGCCATGGCTGAAATGGTAAGCTACCTTCCGATCGATTCACCGTTTATTACATTTGCTGGCCGTTTCGTTGATGAGGCTCTTGGATTCGCGACTGGATGGAACTTCTTCGTCTTCGAGGCGGCTTTGGTTCCATTTGAGATTACAGCCTGTTCGGTTATCATAACCTTTTGGACAGAGAAGATTCCAGTGTGGGCCATCATTGTCATTATCCTTCTTGCCTATGCTCTAGTCAATGTGCTTGCTGTAAAGTGGTACGGAGAAACAGAGTTCTGGGCTGCGTTAGGAAAGGTCTTACTGATTGTGGCTCTCATCATCTTTACCTTCATTGTCATGTTAGGCGCGAATCCGTTACATGATCGGTTTGGATTCCGGTACTGGAAGACCCCGGGTTCATTCACCTCAATCTATTATGATGGTGGAACTGGAAAATGGCTTGGTTTCCTCCAGGTGAGTTTTATCGTTCTACATATACCCAGTACACAAACTAACACTGTATCAATTAAAAGTGCTTAATCCAGGCTTCCTTCACTATTGCGGGGCCTGATTATGTCTCAATGGCTGCTGGTGAGACCGAGAACCCACGCAAGACACTTCCGCGTGCCTATAGTGCCGTCTTTTACCGTTTGACGACATTCTTCATTCTGGGAGCACTGGCTGTGGGTATCTTGGTCCCCTATGATGACCCTACGATGATTGAAGCGTTTAATGCGGGTAAGCCTGGTGCCGCTGCTTCTCCGTATGTTGTTGCCATGACGCGTTTGAAGATTGGAGTACTACCACACATTGTTAATGCCATGGTTCTCACGGCTGCCTTCAGTGCCGGTAACAGCTATGTGTATTGTGCTTCGCGGTCTCTATTTGGATTAGCCAAGGAGGGAAAAGCGCCAAAGTTTCTACGCTTTTGTCTACCCAATGGCGTACCAATATTTTGCGTCATTGCCGTGCTCATCATTGCGCTGCTAAGTTTCTTGCAATTGTCTTCGTCGTCGGCCAAAGTTTTGTCGTGGTTTGTGTCTCTAGTGACTGCATCACAACTCATCAACTTTGCGATGATGTGTACTACTTATCTTGGTTTCTATTATGCTTGTCAAGCTCAAGGTATCGACCGCAGCCAATTTCCTTTCACCGCCAAATTCCAGCCGTATCTTACATATTACGCCTTGGTAGCCACTACAATCATGGTTTTTGTTGGTGGTTACGCCGTGTTCTTGCCAGGCCATTGGGATACACCTACATTCCTCTTTTCCTACACCATGGTTTTCGTATTTCCAATTCTATACCTAGGGTATAAATTGTTCTTAAGGACTCATCGGGTACTAAGCATGAATGCCGACATGACGTCAGGTCTGGCCGAGTTGGAGGAATATGAACGAAACTATGTGGAGGAAAAGGCATCTAATGGTTTTAACCGTCTGTTAGACAAGGTATTCGGGTAGATTATCTCATGAAAATGTAACAACTTCAATGCCAAGACCATTCCTCCAATTGATTGCATCCGTAACTTTGCATCTCCAATTAGTTCATTATAAGGGTTAAACCCCGCTTATCACGGTGACGGCATCTTATCCGGACCCACTGTTTTTTTCTACCGTTATTCGCAGTCGAAGCTACGATAACTGGCCAATGGATTCCATGGCGTATAGCCACTTTAATCAATCGTGTAAATTTAACTTGTCAAATGTTTTTTTCTCTAGTCAATTATTGCTGGCTGATTGCCTTCGTCTATCGTGAACATTTCATGAGCGACTTTATAATTATTGACTTGCCGTGATTCATCATTTTCACCACTCTTTTGTTGTGATGCCGACTTTTTTCTGACTCAAATCTTTGTTTGCGCCGACCGATTGCGACCGATTGCGACCAGCAACTTCAGCCTGTGATACACTGAAACGGCGGCCGAGTACCTCTCGAGGTTCGTTCACGAGCAAAAAAAACGGCTTGCGACATTTGAATCAACGCTAAATACCGTTATCTAATTTACTTAGATTCTGGCTCCGACGACACACGAACGATTGGTCCATTTCTTTGATTGTCTTTGGCTTGCACAACTCGAAACGAACCCTTCTCTCTCTTTTACCTACGACCCCAGAAAAAAAAATGTCTGGGCTCGACGTTGACCAGCAAGAACGGCCGTATCGGTCGCATCTCCGTCCCGCATGCAACCAATGTCGACGTCGTAAATCACGGTGCAAGATCGAAGCCGGCTCGAGCATATGTCTAATGTGCCGCGTTCATAACACTGACTGTGTTTTCCCACCACTGGCCAATACCACTCCGGCACGAATCAGAAAACAAATCGCACGCAAAAACAGTACACAGTCGGGATTTTCGTTGAAAAACGAGGACAAGGCATCGGCCGATGCGCATTCTCGCTCGTCGCTTCAAGCAGATCTCATCCATGGACTTCCGGCTTTGGCACCTCCGAACGGTAGCATTGGTGGAATTATGACCCAAATGCAGATGGGAGTCCATGTTCCCGCCCCAGGTACACCAGTTAATGGGCCGCATCCACATAGACAATTGTCACTTGACCAGCCGCCATCATCATCAGTTAGCCAATCTGCAAATGGACTGACAACTCAAGTTCCACCATTACGGCTACAAAACGGTCACCAACAGCAACCTCGACAAAACTCAGGTCCCAGACAATCAATCCCGCATTTTCCAGATGTACAAATGCCAAGGCCGTCGCCCGGTGATCAAGATGCTGCTGTCTCTTCAGCTAATAATCAACAGTCACAACCACTTCCGGTCCCACCACCGCCGCCACCACAGCAACAACAACAAAAACATGTAATTCCAACTTCGACGACTCCTCTTGGACCCGAACCACAAGGTCCGTTGACAGGCTTGACAAACTCCTCTTCTGATACCAACAAACAAACTACATTGATGGTTGAAGAAGAAGAGGATGGAGGAAACGCGCATATTATCGGTCCGGATGTCACTCGCGACAGTCAAGTATTAGCCGATTATCTTGCAATGCTGCATCCAAGTACTGGAATTATGAGGGTTATCAAGCCTCAAGCGACTAGCCAGGCCGGCCCCGTCATATTTGCAAGAGTAAAAAAGCAACCACTAGGGATGGTGGTATCAGCATCTCCTTCAGCCAAGAAGCTCAAGATTGTAGAGAAGCTTATGGAACCTTGGAATCACCAGCTGATTGAACTTTTCTTTCGCAAACAAAACATTTGTTTGCCGTTGCTGGAAGAAAAAACATTCCTTGATCAGTTCCGGGAATCCAAAGGTCGATTATCGCCTGCTCTTATTTGTTGTATATATGCTCAAAGTTTAGCATACTGGGGAGGACAGTCTACCTTTGCTGGGCACCACAAGCCGGATCCTGTGTTTATGTGGAACCTTGCCAGTGAAGCCTTGTTCTCGGAGCTGCATAATAGCCCAGGGATTTCGACGGTGGTTGCTCTGGTACTCAACGTCGGTGGTCGCCCGACTACTAGTATGCTTGGAAATCAAGTTCAACTGGGGTCTGCAGTCAGCTTGGCTCATAGTTTAGGTCTCAACCGCAGCCCAATGAACTGGGATATTCCGGAAAGTGAAAAGGGGTTGCGCATGAGAATTTGGTGGGCATTGAACATTACAGACGGATGGTGAGTTATGCGTGTTTTGATATAATAGTACGGTGAGTTCTAACGAAATGCATTATAGGTCCTCTCTGGGTTATGGAACTCCACCGCATCTCCGCAAGTCACAAAGTGATGTACCCCCACCGAACCTGGAATATTTGATGATTGATGAAAATTCACCTAAGCGTGATAGAGACGCTGCAGAGGTGTTTATGGTGTTGTTCTCTCTCACTGAGCTTCTATATCGGTATCTGGGACAGGTGTATAATCTCGACAAGGAGACGTCACTTACACCAAACCAACAACATCGTAATATCTCGGAAGATTTAGAGCGCTGGGTTGACTCTCTGTCTGGTAATTGTCGTAAAATCATAATTCGCGGTACAGAGCTTGATACACCTGGTGCCGCAAATTTACGGTTAGCCTATCTTTCACTAAGATTGTTGACGCAACGTATACAGCTCATTGGCGATAAGTCGGAGCCCGATCTTAGCGCTACTTCGGGTAACCTACGAGATCGGTATATAGCGTCACGAAGGACTGCTGAGGATATTGTGTTATTCGCACAGGAGTTGGATAAAGAGCAGTTCTTTGACTTTTGGCAGCCAGTGAGCGCATTCACATTTGCTTCAACTGTAACGTTTCTCCTACGATGCGCGCTCGAGATTGACGCACCTGTGACACCAGCAGGAGCATCACTTTCCCAGTCAACCTCTTTGCGAATGGCACAGGATCTACTGAAGGCTCTACGTCAACATAGAGAGCGCTATGGGTGGGATCTAGCGGACATTCCACTCGCACAGCACACGGAGGTTATTGATAAGCTTATCAATGGATACAAACCAATGCCGCAGAGTGGGGTGGATTATATGGCCGAGGATGATGGAATATCGTCTTTCAGTGCTGGGATGGCATTTGATTGGCCTAACGTGTTCCCGGAGAGTTCGTTTTTCAATTCGTTTATGCCACTTAGCAACTGGGATCCCACATTTACTGAGCCTCCTTCATATGGAATGGATATTGGACAATGATGGGATGACATTTTATAGAAAGTAATATTTGATACCCTGGGTTTTTTGGTTTCTATATACTACATAGACTCTTTGTATATATGTACTGCGTGGTTGACTAAGAAAACTCGTCCGTTATTACCTATTTTGTGTCTATGTACAACGGCCTAGTCCGGCCCCCGGCTAACATGACCAAGCCGCTTACTTGCTGCGGTTTAAAGAATCTTGGCAATACTCGCCTATTGTGGAATTCCACTCAACTGGATACGACGATCATTTCCACGTCTGAAAGCTTCAAAGCTTGGCTATATCTACATGTATGTTGTACATACATACATACATGTATGATCTGTGGTACGTAACCATTTTAACTTTTCAATAAGAATTAGGTTCCCAAGGATTATATAACATGGACGTCTAGAGTGGATATTGATATCGACTAACAAAACTCACAGATGGAAGAGTTTCGTTTATTTATGAAAATGAGAATATTGAGAAATGTTGTTTACTTCTCTCCTGTCGGTTCTTCCGTTAACCCCCACGATTAAGTGACTGCGCCTTATCCCATGTTTTGTCATCAAGTCCGTCTGGCTTGGCAATGCCGCATCTCATAGTTGAAGTGTAGATACTCATGGTCTGTCTTGTTCGGTGATTATAAACCCTTAACTCCATTGTTCGATTTTAAACTCAGTAAACACCGATTCTTCAATGGTTCAGTTCTCTTGAACCACACTATGTACTTGTAAACTCTAAGCGCCAATCCCGCACTTGGCAAAGACTTATGCGCATGCCAACAAACATAGGCTATTTTAGAAATTCCGCATTAATGCAAGTGTCACAGCCCCTGTCCATGACCAATACAATCTGATCGCTTCTGGAAGCATTCGCCAATATACCCAAGAGTGGAATCTGTTTCGGGTTAACCTTGTATGCGACTTACAAAGTAAAAAAAAGTGACTGATCGGTGAATCGGTGCTTTAAAGCGCCGTTGTTGTGACCGATTCTACCGTTGTTATTTGTTTTCTAGTTTTTCGAATATTGACAGTTGGGTTTTCTAGTCTTTGTAACACGAATCGATATAATCCATAATACAGCTGTCAATGTCAATTTAAGACTCTTGTACAAAAAATGATGTTTAAATTTTGATTTTCTTGCCGTTTGGAATTTCAATGGCATGAGGCTTAAAGTCTTGGCAATGAAGCGAAGAATGGCAGGTGCTGGATCTTGCCTGTCAAGTGTACGCATGTATTTACATACACACATGCATTTGCATTCATAGAAACTACCAAACCAAAAGCGACCAGATTTGTAGAAAAAAGTTTACTAATCTCTAGATATCGGTACTATATAATTCATCCGACTGCCCGTTCAATGACGTAACAAGCGCAAACGCCCTAACCTTTCAAATCTCAAAAACTACGTTGTACGCTCGTATCCATCGAATCCGTCGGTAAATCCAGCCCGACGTCAAACTTAACTCCCCTCCTGATGACGCCAGTACCAACCAACAATGCCTCCTTAGTAATCCAATTAACCCGCACAAAACCACTTGTTTCCGCCTGTAAAAATCCATGCCTTCCTTATCGGGTCATGGAACCTTATTAGAGTGCGAGACTCCGTTGCTTGAAAACCGTTACAGGGGTTCATCGTCTAAGTTCGGCTGCGCACATGTAGAAAACGTCTGGGCTTCATCTATTCTACCGTGTCGGCGAAGAAGCATCGGTATAAACGCCGATATGGAACGAACGGGAGAGCAATGTATGGGCAAGGGGTGCATGGTCTACGTGCAATCTTTCATGCCTATACCCCGGTAGTAGTCTTTATACATTGAGACGAAACTGAAGATATAAAAGGATTAGAGCAGCCGACTTCTTTGGAAAGGAGAATATGTTCATCATCGCTTTCAGTCTTCAGATCGATCACCAAAGACATATTCCTGTCATCGGCTTAATACTTAATCATCTCTTATATCGACGATAGCTCTCAGTCACTTTTGTAACGTCCATTCTTTTTCCCCTTTATTCTTCTGATAATCACATATAATCCAAAATGGTAAGTAGCACACAATTTCAAGTGTAACATCCCTCCATCTTCTCAACATAGTACCTTCTTAATCCTCACACATTTTGTCTCACTATACTGACATCATCTCTATAGGGCGGTCCCTATGCACCTAGAAGTCCTCTCCTTGGACACTGGCCTACAAACAAAGTCGACGTTCCCATCTCTGCCGTCCTGATCCCCTTCTTCTTCGCCAGCGCCGTAATCAACGCTTTAATCTTCCTCCGCAACAAGAAATCCGGCCATGCCTTCCAGCTCAGTGCCCCATTAATCGGTTTCTCCATGGTTCGCGTAATCACACTGGCTCTACGCATTGCCTGGGCTGCTGACTGGACAAACATCGACGTCATTGTTGCTGCTAGTGTCTTTACCAACGCCGGTGTCATGGTCCTGTACATTGTCAACTTGCAACTCACTGAACGTATTCTACGCGCCAAGCATCCCAAATTCGGCTGGAGCAAGCCCGTTGAACTTTGCTTCAAGTTCCTTCTTTCCTGCGTCGGTCTTATGCTCTTGATTGTCATTCCCTGCACCGTCTACTCGTTCTTCACTTTGGACACTCAAACTCTCTATACTATCCGCGATATTCAGCGTTTCGCTTCCACTTTCCTTGCCGTCCTCTCTTTCCTTCCAGTACCAATCATCACCGCCACTCTCTTGGTACCTTCCACCGAGAAGCTCGACAAGTTTGGTAGCGGTAAATGGCGCACCAAGGTCATCATGGTTCTGATGACCTCTTCTCTACTCGCCTTCGGTGCCTTCTTCCGTGTCGGTATCTCTTTTGCTACCAAGACCAAATATGAGTGGTTCCACAGCAAGGCTCTTTTCTTCTGTCTCAACTTTGTCATTGAGCTTATTGTCCTTTATACCTACATCTTCATGCGCTTCGACAGACGTTTCCAAGTCCCCGCCACCAGCGACGGCCCAGGCTCTTACAGCAACTCTCGTGCTACTTCCATCAACGAGGATCTTGAGAAGAACCACACCAACTCCGGATCTGACAGTGAAGACACCACCATTCTTAGCAGAATCAACACTGAAGAGGACTTTGTTGGTGGTACCGAGAGACCACGGAGCTAGACATTTTTATGAAAATTGGGGGCAGAGAAGAATGTGTGAATGATTTGCTATAGATTTAGAATTGTCCTTTCGGACACAGTTTTTATGTTTGATTTTTTTTTACCTTTATATCACAACAATTCTTTCCTAAAAAGCGTCGTGACATGACCATCATATGTACTCGTAAACAATAATTTTCAATATAACAAAACACTGTATAAAACGCCCAAGATCCCAAAACACTTCTTTTTTCCCTTTTTACATCCGCTCAACGGGAGAAAGACCAAGCAGACGCATACCATTGCCCAGAACCTGCTTAGCACTCTCGTACAGAGCAAGTCTAGCAATAAGAATCTCACGCTCAGAACCAACCACACGGAGAGCATCGTAACTAGAGCTCAGTACGTGAGTCATCTTGAAGAGGTAAGTGAGAATTGTCGTGGGCTCAAGAGTCTTCAGAGTGTTGACGAACACATCAGGGTACTGAGAAAGAGTGCGGATCAGGTTGATAGCGTGGGGCTCGGAAAGAAGATCCCAGTTGGCGTTGGGGATGTCAGCGTCGGTGACACCCTGGGCACGAGCCTTACGGCCGATCGAGGCCAGACGGGCGTGGGCATACTGAAGGTATGGGCCGGTGTCACCCTCAAACGAAGTCATAGTCTCCATGTCGAATTCGTAGTTGTTGATTCTATAATAGATCATGGTTAGCACATACAACATTAAATCAAACAGGAAAAAGAATCTTACCTCTTGCCAGTCATGTCCTGAACCATGACACTGCTAATACCGAGAATATCGGCAACAGCCTTGGGGTCCTCAACCTGCTTGTACTTGTCCTCATTTCTCTTCATGACCTCGTGCATGTGGTCACCAACCTCACGAAGAATATCGTCAAGGAAGACAACAGTACCCTTACGGGTGCTCATGCCCAGAACCAGACCGAAGTTGACGTGCTGCACCTTCTTGGCAATATCCTCGTGACCCATCATCTCAATAATCTTGAAGAGCTGCTTCAAGTGGAGATCCTGAGCCGAGGCAACAACGTAGATCATGTGATCAAACTTGTACTGGTCGTGGCGACGAAGGCACTCACTGATATCACGAGTAAGGTACAGAGTGGTACCATCCTTCTTGCGAACAATGGGCTTCTCCAGAGACTTACCGGCCTTGCCAGGAATGTGCTTGGCAAAGTCAATAATCAGGGCCTTGTCAGACTCCTCGGCAATACCCTTCTCAATAAGAACCTTGGCGGCATCGTCCATGGCCTCCTGCTTGACCTGAGACTCACCAGAGAACTCGTCAAAGGCAATGTTGAGGCGGGCGTAGGTATCCTTGTAACGAACAATGGACAGATCACGGAACTTCTTCCATTGGGCAAGGGCAGCAGAATCACCATCGCACATCAACTTGAAGTACTTGCGGGCCTTCTCATCGGTACCCTCCTCCTTGAGCTTGGCAGCCTTCTCGGCCTCACCAGTAGCAATCAAGCCTTCAATAACCTTGTCCTCGTCGCTCTTGTCCCCGTTGATCTTGACGTAGATTTCGTAAAGGTGGTTGATAGGATCAGCCTCAAGAGCCTTCTCATCACCATACTTCTCGAAACCCAGAGCAAGCAGACCGTACTGCTTACCCCAGTCACCCAGGTAGTTCATACGGGTAACATCCCAACCGGCGCCGGCGTACAAGTTACCAAGGAAACCACCAATGATAGTAGAGCGAAGATGACCAGCGTGGAAAGGCTTAGCGATGTTGGGCGAAGAGAACTCGACGATAATGCGCTTGCGACCGGAAGATTCGTCGTCGGGGTTTCTGAGACCGAGCTTGTTGTTGTGGCCGTACTCGTTGCCGCGGCTCAAAACGGTGGGAAGGACAAGCTTGGCGAGGGGACCAGCCTTGAAGAAGAACTGAATGAAGTGGTTGAAGGCAGTAGGCTTCTCGATAAGAGGCGACTCGGGGAACTATACACATTGGTAAATTACCAGTCAGAAACTTACAGTTATAGCAATATTCTTCTCTAGAGCTCTCACCTTGTCAGCCCATTCCTGAGCAAGCTCGGCAGGCTTCTTGCCCTTGACACGCAGAGCAGGAACAGCAACCAGCAAATCACCCTTGTCGAGACCGGTAGTCCATTGCAGAGCGGGGTAGATAATCTTCTTATCAACACCGCTGACCTCGTGCAGCAAAGCCGTAATGTGCGAACGGTAAACGTCAATAGGGTTCTCAGTGGGGAACCAGTTAGGGTAGCTCTCCAACTCAGAGATGGGAAGTTTGGCCAAAAGACCGGAAAGTTGCTCGACACCAACCATTTTTAAAGGCGTATAACTTCCTGGTGATAACGACAAGATGGGATGATGACGAAGATGGTTTTGGTTAAAGTCAAGTGGAGTGACTTTAGATTTCGACAGGGAAGTCGACTGTGAAAAGGCTGCGGAGGATGATGTGCGAAACGGGCGGCACGTTGAGGCGCTGGAAAAGTGGCGCTTGCTAACAAAAGCACGGGAGTAGCACACAGCAGAGACAGCAACAGCGGGTAAAGTAGATTGTGGAGAGATCCGGTTCAGTGGTACTTCTGAAAACGGAACAGATAACAAGCTAACAGCAGACAATGAGCAAGATGACGATGCACGAATAGACAATAGTCTTGATCTAACGAACATTGGATGAGATAGATTGGGTGTCAAAGGCAATATCTTGTTTAGCCCTGGGGTTGGATTATAGTAGTTAAAGTCGAATGTCAGCTTAGTGTGACGCCTGGTAGTTGATGATAAGATAAGACACTCTAAAGAGTAGTTGGAAGGAGTTACGACATGCATATTTTAGCTATTTTGCGCTAAAGTGAGTCACATGGCATCCTACGTTTGTGCGTGAAATGCAAACCCTTTAGACCCTTGTCACTCAAGGCGTTACACAACAAATCAAAACATATTCAGATACAATGGACAATGTAGAGTGAAAACAGTAAATTCAAAACAAGCTAAACAACCATAAAACCAACCCAAGAGATAAAAGAAAAATAAAAGACAGCCAGAACAACACCAATGACGCAAAGAAGGCCTACCTCTAAGCGACTACAGAAAAATCGACAGTAAAGGCGACACAGTCCATCAGGGAAAAAAAAGTACATCCTCGGATTCATACAGATAAGATCGTGACTCAAGTGCTCAAAACAAGAAAAGAAAATGGGGCAAGTAGGGGGAATAAACAAAGGAAAACGGTAAAAGGAAAATAAAAGAAAATGTGTAAAAAGAAGAAACAAGAAGAGAAGAAAAGGGGGATATCAAAACACTATTTTGAGAGTCATGTCAATCACACAGTAGGCGCACTCATAGTCATGGGCATGCTCAACGACTGCATAGTGTTGTAGCCGGCCATTGACTGAGCTGCCGACACAGCGATACCCGTTTGGGGACCGCCGGTGGTGATACTGTTAAGCGACGCCGGAATGTAGGCGTGCTCTGAACCCGGGGAAGCTTCCTCAATGGAGCCAACCTGGTCCTCACCAGAGAACTCTTCCTCTTCCTCGTGGACAGAGCCCTCAGCACCATCAGGACGCTCGTGGGTACGGCGATGTCTAAGAGATGGTTAGCTACTAGAGTGTAGAAAAACTGGATAATGAATAAAACATACTGGGCGAGGTTGTCAGACCGGGAGAAAGCCTTGCTGCAGTGAGGGCAGACGTAAGGCTTCTCTTGTGTGTGAGTTCTCACGTGTCTATTTAGGATGTTAGTGTTTGATAGACTTCAAAGGTTTGAATAATGGTTACTGACCTCTTAAGGTGCTCGAGACGCTTGAACAAGCGACCACAAGTAGGAATGGGGCAAGAGTGCGACTTTTGAGGGTATGGGCCAAGCTCCATGACAGTGGCTGAGCGAGCGCGACGAACAACGCCCGACATGTTGCGAGTGTCATTCAGATCATCAACCACACTGTGGAAGTCGTGAGGCGAAGCCGTGAGGGGCATCGAGCTCATAGCAGGAGACCCCTCAACGGTTGGCAACGGCGTAGTGTGGCGAGACAAATCAACAACATCTTTGGGACCACCCTGTGGGTTGCTGGTCACCGACATACCACCGTAAAGACTTGGTGGTGAGTTCTCAGCAGACTCGTCACCCTCTGGCACGGGGCCGACAGACATAGACACCGACCGGCGGAGATCTGAAGGGCGGTGAGGGTTGTGCGAGATTGGGTGACCAACAGAGGTAGGCGGAGCTCCGTTAGGCATGGCCTGCATGGAAGGAGGGATTGAGGAGCGTCTCCGACGCTGCTTGTAGGTTGGCGAACCCTCAATGACAGAGTAGACATTGTTGGAGCTGTAGGTCCGCGAGAGCTGGGGATTGGTCATGTTGGCACCGGGCATGTTCATCATACCATTGAAGCCATTGACAGCAGCGAGAGGATCGGAAATGCCGTACAGACTAGGGTCTTCGCCAGAGATGTAGGTTGGCTCAGTACCCATAGAAAGCGCTTGTTGAGGGGGAGTGATGGGCTCGAAGCTAAGACCACGGTTACCGTAGTCGTCGTAAGCCGAAGAAACAAACGAAGGAGCAGGCGAGTACTCCAGACCGTAGGCCGGCATGGAGGAGTGGCGCTGGTGCTGCTGGTTGATTGGCACACCGTTGGTGTTGTACTGGACACGGGTATAGTCGGCCTCACGCTTGATGGCTGGTTGCTGAGTCAAGGCAGGAGTGATGGAGGGAGCCATAGCCATGGCACCGTAGGCGCTCATGGGGTCCATGGTAGGGTCAACCAAAGGAGCAATGGCCTGGGCCATCATCTGTGGTGGAGCCATAGACTCCATAGAGCGCATGACAGGCGAATTGCCAGATGGCTGGGTAGCGTATGCCACACCGGGGGCCTGTGTATAAGCGGCAGCAGCAGCCTGAGCCTGCTGGACCTGCTGAGCGTTGAAGGAAGATGAGTTCATCTGCTGGGCCTTGGTGAGCTGTTCATACAGTGACTGGGAAGAGTCATACTGGAAGGACAAAGCGGGCTCAGCAACAGCGAGGGTAGTAGCCTCCTGACCCATCTTCTCACGCTTCAGATCGCGCTCCAGAGCATCAAGGAAAAGTCTGTCGTGGGGAACGGAGTACCAGTAAAAGACCTTTTGCTTCTTTTGGGTACGAATGCAGTTGTTCTTGTAGAGGAAGTCGAGGAATGGACTCTTGGGTTCCTCAAGCGAAGCATCAGTTCCGGACTTCAGATTGCGCAAGTCAGAGAAGATACCCTCCTCAAACTTCTTACTATTCTTGACTGGACGACCAAAGGCCTGGAAACGGAATGACAGGCAACGGACAATATCCGTGCCGGTAATGTGAAAGAGGGTGTTCCAGAGAACGCAAGAAACATACTCGCCAGTGGGAAGAAGGAAGCGACGAATGTACTGATCGGGTTGCCAGTCAACTGGCGCTGAGATGAGGAAGTATTTGACTGTACAATAGATTGTCAGTTAACATGACATCAAAAAGCATTGAGTAAACTACTTACGGTTGTCGACCTGCTGGAGGGCGACCTGGGCATCAGCAGGAAGCGCTTGTTGAGCCTCGGCACTAAGCATAAAGGTCTCGGGCTTCTGGGGCACCACCATGGTGCCGTTTTGAGAATACATGCTCTTCAACGTTTACAAGAATGAAAATAAAGTCGTCCAAATAGCGACTTGTATAAAAAAGACAACTGGGCCAGGAAAACACTCTGGCGCAACAGTTTAAAAGGAGTGTGAGTGTGTGTAAGCAGAGTACACGGGATCAACTCGAGCAAGATGATCCAAACATGCACTAAAAGCAACCGTCTCTATCGGAAGGTGAGCAAAGGCGCTGCCTTGCTTCTTTTTTTAAATGAGAAAGCTTGCTCGACGAGTGGAGCAAGTTCTGTGGCAGTGCGGAGTGGTTGTCGTGATAAGACGTGTGTAGGAACAGCGCTCAAGTTTGATTTTACACAAGAAAAGCGTGTTCGAAGTTGGAAGATGTGCCAAGTAATAAACAAGGTGAATGACAAGTCGAGTCCAGCCCGTAGATAGCGTGGAGGGAACGGCGCTGTTAGTCCAACTTTGAGACGGACGACAGGAGAGTAAATCGCGATTTGTGTGCGCGAGTAATATGAGCTTCAGTCGATCTGCATCAAGCGATGACACGAAGACAAATTGTATTGAGAAGAAGAAAGATATGTGCAGTGAAGCACGCGATTAAGATAAGCCGAGAAAGAATATACAAGCAAAGGTTGTGTGTTTGGTGCGGTAGCTTCAAAACGACGTGTGAGCGGGTTCCAAGGAAAGAAGAAGACTAAAGAATAGCGGAAAATGGGTTGCAAAAGAAGTGGCGGTGGTTTCTTGAATGCGATTGGGCGATGATCGTGGCCTGGGCGTCTTTGTTTCTGTTGGATAGCCGTTGACGATGACGAGAAGCTAATTCGAAGACAGACACACGAGAAAGAAATTCACGGTCTAATGCTTGCTTTTCAACTAGGAAAAGATGGAAGGAGGCGAGTTAAAGCTGGAAGGCGTGAGGGAGGAAGGGAGAGTAGTTGCCGCGAGAGCTTTTTGTTCGAGAGAGAGCGAGAATAAAAGAATATAATAAAAAAGGAACGCTACAACACTATCGTGAAGAAAAAAAAGAGGAAGGGGTGGGGGGAGTAAAGGAGAGGCAAGAGAGAGAGAGAGAGAGAAAGGCGAGCAAAAGTAAAGAAAAAGAAGAAGAAAAAAGAAGGGAAGAAAAGTAGAATAGATATAACGAGCAGTGATAACGGCGTGAAGCAGTTTCCTGATAATATAGACGAAAAAACAAATGCACAGCAACTACTATTGATGGGGGATAGCAAGTGGAAGGGGCGTGTGCGCGATGGCAGGAAGAGGGAGAAAAATAGCGGGTCCTATAGAACGACGAGAAGAGCATAAAAAAAGCCGATAATAAAGAGATTATTCTTGGAAAAAAAGAGAGAAAAAAAAAAGTCACAAAACAGGGAAACAGATCGCAAATGGTAAAAATTCGGGTCATTTGTTGGGTCCGCAGCCACGAGAACAGGGAGAAGGGCCACAGACAACGCCGCTTTGAAGATAGAGAAAGAAAAGCGACCCAGAGAGGGAAAGGACCAGGGTATGTCAACAATGAATTGAGCAAGCGCCACGATAAAATCCGGTAGCCATTTATTCAAAGCAGGACATTTTCAGTGTCTTCATAGGCCAAAAGAGGCGCAATAGCATTTGATTTTTGGGGGAAGGTGCGCCCGGGGGTTTAATAGGACAACTTGGTCAGGGCAACAACCTGCACGGAGCCATTGTAAACTTAGTACAGGGGCGGCAACAACGAGATGTTGAAAAGTCCGGAGAAGAAAGAGGAGCAGTTGCGTGTTGAGGAGGCCCGAGAAACGTAGAATTTCTGGGGAAGGAGAAGAAGAAGAGGGTAGGAACATATGTAAATAAATGACAGATTAAGCTGAATGAGATCTCGAGGTATACACTTGGACGATCTTGAGATATACAGATCGTGATAAATTCCGGAAGACATCCATAAAACTATGACGACAAAACAAGCCACGACTATGAATGTCGTCACTATAGACGGTATTTCCATTCTCATCTCTTTTCTGCGACACCCACCTTATGATTCCTTCAACGTTGGATTAAGAATCCCTCTTTTTTTTGGTTCCTGTTCTTGATCCTATACTCTCACTTTGTGGTCCTTTTCAAGATCCTGTCAGCTTCATAGCCCCTCACTTGTCTTCTTCCCGGCGCCAAACATGCAGCCATGTGTAATCTCTCAGCCAATGGGTTTTCGTGAACCCTCTATGTAGCCCTAGTCATCTTCTGGCCTCTTTTTTAGTGAGCTTTCAAAGGTTACAATGGCGCATGTCTTGGTTCGGAGAGAGCAAGACGAAGAGGTGTCGGGTCATTTCTTTGCTACTCGTCGGTTTGCCCTAGATTTGTATCCAATGGTCTGCTGAGCCAAGGCAACCAGTAGATGGCAAAAACATATTCTCACATGGGTTATGATGGTACACAAACAAATAGAAGAGAAAAAGGCATCGAAACTTGTCTCTGATCGGCTTTGCAGCCATCAGGTTTGTCGTTTCTCGTTGCGGCAGTCGAGACTTTTACCTTTTTTGTTTAGATGCATGAGATGCGAGAAGCAGTCAATCTGATCAGCTGTGACAGTTGTATTTTATTCATCAGCATTTATCGACTTTCAGTTTTGTTCGGTCTCTCCCAGAGTTCAATCAATATGTAGTGTCAAAGCCCCCTTCCGTAATTTACAGGCCCCAGCTCGCAACACGAGGGTCGGCCTGGTACAGTTACAGCGGCCTGTGCATGTAGGTATGAACATCTGTACATTGAACATATTGCCCAGAAATCAATGGGAACCAAAAGATAAAGAACAGGAATCTCTTCATAGGTAAAAGTCTAAATGACTATAATGTAGAAAACAACAGTCCATTGTATACTGAAAGCATACATTCAGCTGAGAACAAACAACATACACTATGCAAGTGGCTAGTTTGTATGCACCAGTTTGACTAGTTTGTTAATTATGTCTACCTATTATGCACTATGTTCCGCTTAAAAGTCATCAGTGTCCAACTTGCGATATCTAGTCTGGACTACACAAGAAAAGAATGTCAAAGAATAGAAGACCTGTACAAATTCCCCTGGCATAGCGGTTGTTGTGCTCCCCTCCCTTCTGCAAGTTTTCGTCGTACACATCAAACCCTCAGTGTGTCTTGTTCTCCCACAACGCGTCAATTCAGAGTCAAGTCCTACGCCACGTTGACGCCTAATGAGGCTAGAAAAAGAAGATGCTGCAGAACAAAGAAACCAGATCCGCCCGCACTGGTAATGGATTCTTTCTATACACTTAAGTATGCATTAGAACATGTTTCCGAAGTAGTTCTGTTTCTACATCGACAAGCGTTTGATAGCCCTGGTTCGGGCTCATCATACAAGAATGACGGATTCATTCTAATCGCCATCCAAAGTATGTCTAGTGCTAAGCGACCGAGACCTTAATCTCTGTTAACCCTAACATTCGACAAGTCCGAGACCTTTACAAGATAGAAATGTCACATTCTACATATGTATGTTCATAATAACCCCCCTTTTTCTTGTTGTTCAATGTAACAGAGAGAGTCAACTTGACCGGAACTCTAGTATTGGCGAAGTCTGCATCAAAGCCCGACAAAAAGCAAGACATTTTCATTATCTTGACCTGTCCGTTTCCATTTGTAAGTACATACAATACCCTGTCGGAACCAAAGTTGCCCTCGTGCCGCTTTCTGCCGTGATGGGAACCACAACGTTTGTGTTGCCTCTAGAGAAAAAAAGAAAAGCAAAAAAGAAAAACCCCGTTCAATTTTCGTTGGTTACTGTATTACAAGAATGGCCAACAAGAATGGCCAGATATCCAGGTGTACACCTAGAACTCCACTGTTGCTCGCTCACACGTCACCCCGAGACACAAAGGTTGTCCATCCATTGTGGCTCCAAGGAATGAGGAGGTTCGGACCTAGCCTGGAACTCCTCTTGGTTGGTACCTTGCAGAAAGCTAAAAAAGTCAATAACTAGATGAATGGCTCATGATTGGTATTCTATCTTGTTGAGTTGTTCTTCCCGTGAGTTCATCTTTGAACCTTTAGCTTCGACATTCTGTTCCGGTCGGTCAAAATGCTATCCGTATGTTGTCCAACTCTTGTCGCTTCCTTCAAGTTCCTTCAAGAGTCCCTAAATTACACATACTCCTTTTGCGTCACCTTGAAGAGTTCAAGTGAACCAAGTCGGTAAGCTTTCATTATCTCACTTATCCGAGCCGAACCCCCACATCAGATGTGATTTCAATGAGACCAAAGTCAGCGAGACCTTGTCCAAGATGCCTAGTTCGGAATTATAAAACACGCCCCTTAAAGCCAAAAGAAGCACCAGAAAAGTGCCAAAGATATGGCAGAACAAACTTAAAAAGCCCACCACTAATGTTACAGCTCACTGATTGGCTAGAATCCTAAAAAACTAGACTTTGCTTCAGATTCTCATACACGCTAAAGTGAAATCCGTCGTCTCTTGTGGTTCTTTCCGTTCTTGCCACTAGAACCTCGCCTGTGTGAAATCTTGTGTTCCCTTCCGCTTCTAGGCCTTTGTCGCCACCTGTACCTGGACGCCACTCATTGTTTATTTCTTTCTTTCTGACTTTAGTGACTTGATGGACTTGATGAACTGATGACCTTGTTCACTTAAGTTGGCACATGCAGTAAGGCACAATTGATGGTGGCTTATTGTCTTGTCCTATCTATTCTCGGCTTTTGCTCCAACCAGCTTCGGTTTACAGTTACCGCGGCTTTTCAGGAATAGAAGGAATACAAGGGTCGGCTCTTTTGTGTCTTACAGCCTTGTCATACAATAGAAATACTCTAAGGGTTACCAATATAACATGCAGTTAGTATGTACACATTTTGTCCTTTGAGAAATCAGGCCATGTCAACGAACAAGAGTGTTTAATTATAATAAACTATAGAAAATACGACACTGATTTTGATAGAGGACGGTATTCCCGTGATCAACCTGTACAGATGTACTCTTTCTTTTTGCCCTGATTCCCCACCAATAGAAGCCATCATCGAAGCCTCCGAAACACGCCAGAACCCACGCACGAACACAAACTCTTTTGGCTCGTTCCCGCCCGTAACTTAGTAGTAGACGCAAAAGCTAAAGCCAACCCGAAAAAGAGCAAAAAAAGAAGACATACACACACACACACACCCTGACCCAGTTACGCCCACCGCTAACTAAGCTCAGCCAAACTCCTAGTTCACAGGGCTAGTGTCGTTGCTCAGGGCCCGTGGTGTTGTCTGAGCTTTTCAACTTTTCTCTCACACGGGCAATTTTGACTATTGAAAAGTTGTAGAGGTTATGGTCGATGTAAGGGCCAGAGTCAAAGAGTCGTAATTTCCGAGCGGGCAACTTCGCTAACCGTGGGACTCGGACGTCACTTGTTCAACTGGCTGGTCGATTTTTACGAGGCAGTTGTTGATGAGTCTATTAGACATCTGACTTGTTCAAAGACAGACTGTGAAGTGAGAATCAAAGTTCTTGTGAAATCATCCGACTCGATATCATAATCGTTTGCTAACCAGTAACAACTAATTATCCACTTCGATTATTCTATCTTCCAGTGTAAAAAAACCCTGAAAGTTAACAAACCCCCCGGTTAATCTGAAACATACGGCGCAGTACTCATGGCCTGGTCCCTTTCGTCATTATATCAATACCACAGTCCGTTTCTATTCCTGTCACCAGCCAGCTCTTTTATTTTCTTCGGCTGTTTTCCATGTCCGTCTCTAGTTTATCCGGCTTCGTCTCTGTACGCATGACGACCGTCTTTTTCAGCCCGTTGACAAAGTCCACTTGTTTTATGTGATCCGAGTCTCGTCTCTAGCGAATCATAGGACAAGGGACACTGTGATATTGGTCATTCTCTATGACCCGTTCTTTATCGACTGTTTCCATGTTTGACCTTCGTTTATAGCCGGCACTTCCTTGGTGCGACGAACCAGGAGGTTTCTCAACTTGTGGTGCCGGAGACCTCGAAGATCGTTGACGTGGATTTACTATAGCCTTGTGTAGTTCTTGACGGACAGACTGATAGTCCGTGATGATTGTTTCTGAATATCAAACGCCATCTTTGTAGGCAGCGGGATAGAAGGCCATCATCAACTCGCTTAGATGATGTAGCATTGTCGGTGATTTACTCTGCATCCCCTACCAACATATCACGACCATCATCTTAACCAAGGTCACTGTGTATAGAAACATCTTCTCCCTGTTATCAGTCAACCTAACATTACCAAGTTCCCCTCAGGGTATCTCTATGCACTCTCGAGGGATATAAGCAGATCACAACATAACCAGTTTGCTGATTCATTCTCTAGTCAGTCACTCTCCATACATACAAACGTCCAACGATAAATCCTATATCCAATCCCCAGACTTTTAGTCTATCGTTTCAGAACTCACAAGCATGTCCCTCGTTCACAATGTAACCTAACCAAGAAAAAAGTACTCTCTGACAACCAGGGTCGTGCCGACAGGCCGCATGGCCGACATGGCCGACATGGACGCAGGAAGAAAGCGAGAAAACTAGAATGCAACCCACACATCAACTTGGTTGTGTACCTGCATCCCAAATACATACCGTAACAATAAACCTAATGTATGTACACGTCCCTTCTTATTCAGGTCCACACAAATCCTTCATGCGTCTGGTCGGCGGGTAAACCGGCCATGACGTTGTCTTCCACCCGTCTATAGCATAACATATCCTATCATTCCAAGAACAAGTACAATGCTGGTCATCAACATGAAACACCAACTAACTCTGTTCTTCCTATAAAGACTTATGCGTGTTAACCCTAGATCCTCCCGTCTCTTGACAAAGCAAAGGAGCAAACGCTGTCGAACAAAACGACTTGTTTCCTTTTCCATCTTGTTTCCTGAATTAGACCATTCCATGATTCATGGTCCTTCTAGGTCCTATCTTGGCAAATAGTGGATCCTCCGAAATTACGTAGTGTCTTTCTTATGGTGTGTAGCCCATTCACAGGCCCGGGAGTCTATCTTTTGACTTTTATGTGCTTTGACAGCCGCCGGCTAGTTTTTGTCGTGGACTTCAATGATATCACAAAGCATAATATACAGATGATGAAGACATCTGTGAATACCTTATGCATATATCCTCAATCCTTAACAATATGCACGACTGACTTGCACGTGTTCACTGCATGCGAATGTTGGTGATATCTAATATAACAATATTGTTGTCACTCATCCACTACATCACAAGATTGTATAAACAACTCACAAAAAAAGCAAGATCCTGTGTCCTGAAACGAGCCCCAGTTATTATTGTCCATCAGCTTCCGTTGTTTCCGAGACTAGACCAGTACGTACAGTAGTCTTTCGATTACTACGTCTATGTATAAACGGCTTTGACCCGCTACAGTGTCTGTTTCCACAACTATCTAGAAAACGCCATTCGGAGAAAAGACTCTCTCAGCGGTTATATCCTAAAGATAGGTCATCCTCACCAAACAAACAGTCCCACCAAAACATTCACTATAGATCCAACTCATTCGTCCCTGCAGAGGCAGTGTTGAACATACCTAAATCCATCATGAGCCTGAAACCCGCACACGCCTCTCTCCGTCATGAAACCCACCAATTGCCCCGTTTCAAACCCCGCATAAAGTGGATTTTCTAAAGGGTATCTTTGTAGAATCTAGAATAAGCAAGCGTGTAGTATGGAGTTGATCTATCAAGTAAGTCATGAAGGTCTCTTGTTCTCTTACTAGAAGAAGATGTATTTGTCTATAGACTTCCATTCATGTCACTTGTTGAACAACCACTATAACGTAGATTATATCTTAGTCTGCCAGCCAGCTATCAACGAAAGAAATCAAGTCCTCGGGAATAGTATCGGGAGTCTAACGATCTAAGAGACCAATACCCAAGACCGGCATAGCCGTTGATCCTCAACCGCCCAAGTCGAAACGATCCGCTGCCGTGCGTTAGCCAATACGATGATTTGCATGGCGTGGAATCGTTGATTGTTGGTACATATGTACATATGTGTAGTCATCACTATCAAGCACGGCCGTGTTTCATAATTTGTCGTTCCATCGGCCGAGTCTATGTAGGCAATAACTTTGTCGACAGTAGACATATGGACGTACATACATACATACATACGTAATCATGGAATGTATAGTGCCCAAATCACGGCGAATAGACGTCCCAACGTGTAACTGCCATGGTTAGCCACTCCGAAACCCTAGATTCACACACTTAGACGTCCAGTTACACAAGATTATACAAGACTCAACATCATGAAAACATTATTCATTCTCATGCAATCTACATCTACACGCTTTGAACAACGAACTGCGAATACCCAATCTAACAAACAACTCCCGAGAGTTGCCTAATACAAAAAGACAAAATCAAGAAAAGGTAGAACCAATAAAGAGACGAAAACAAGCAAAAAAAAAGAGAAGACATAATGACCAAACTCAAACACCACTAGCCGGGGCGTTCATACATACAAGAGCAAAGTCATGTCCAGAAAGAAATCAAAGATAAACCAGAAAAAATCAAACAAACAGAAAACACAAAGACCCCCAACAAAGAACGCCTACTCCCTATCTTATCCACATAATCTAGAATGGACACGACTAAGACCGGGCAGCTTCAAGCTCCAGCTCTAGCTGACGAATGCGCTCGCTCTGATCCTGAGCATGAGCTGGACCCTCCACCTTGCGCTTCAGAGACTCAACCTCCTTGGTGAGACTATCAATCTTGGAGTTCTGTGCCTCCAAAAGCTTCTTGATTTCCAGAAGCACATCGTGGCTGACAGGGCTAGCGCTCCGCGAGGGACCAGCTGAAGTGTAACCAGCGGCCTGGGCAGCGGCCACAGCAGCAGGTGTCGGCACGATGGGTAATGGGATAGGGCGGGGGTGGATTGGCGAGCGAATCGGCGTACCACTACCAGAGCCAGAAGAAGTAGACTTGGCCATAGTAGAAGTCTTGAGAGGCTGGGGAGTAGTACCCGATGAGAACACAACTGAAGACCGCGGGGTAGCACGGCCCGAGAATGTGCGAGTAGTAACGGGCTCGTCAAACGAAGAAGGCTCCTCAGGCTCCGAAGAAGAAGCCTCATCGTCCTTGTACTTGTTTGCCGCAGCTGACATGCTTTCCTTTTGGTCACTAACAGTACCAGAGCCCGATCTGGCAATACGCGACACAGCAGCAGATGCAGCCACAACAGGCTCTTCCTTCTTGGGCTCAGGCTCGCGCTTGGCTACGGGAGCAGGGGCCGGAGACGGAGCAGCCGAGGAGGGCATGGCGCTGGGGGCAACCTCTACAGGAGGCTGGTTGTTGTACACCGACTCAAAGTCGATCTTCATGGGCAGGTCAGACTTGCCATCCAACCACTCCTTAGCACTCTCAGCGGGCTTGAGACCGGTGGCCGGGGGGTACAGATCGGCCTGGAAGGTCTCGGCACGGCGGGGCACAGTAAATGAAATAGGCTCAATGTACGTGTCGTTGACAGTCTTGTAACCACGCATGACCTCGTTCTCGTGCACATTGATACCTCTGCGGGGCACGAAGCCAATACCACGCTGTGGGTCACCCGACTTGTACTCAGTCAAGTATTCAAACTTGTCCGCCTCATATTCGTAGTAACGAATGTTACCATCGCCCTTGCCGGCAAGGTACAGACAGTTGGAGCCCTCGTCCCAGAAGGGCATGCAGACGCCCGATATGCTGTCCAGCATGGTAAATCCGCCGATGGGCTCCTCGGTACCCGGCTCCCACAGGGCGATCTGGCGCTCGCTCATCTTGGAGAAACCGGTAGTGGCGAAACGGTTGTGCTCACCCATCCACACAACTCTGCTGTTCTTGGCACCAGCATGACCAGCGTGCTGAGCAACAGGCTTCTCAGCACGTACATCCCAGGTGGTGATCTTCTTGTCACGCGAGGTCGCTACGAGCAGAGTGCCCGTGGCATTCCACGACATGCTCTGCACCAGGTCGTTGTGGCGCAGAGTGCGCGCAGCAGCACCAGTGTTAACATCCCACACCTTGATGGTGAAGTCACCAGAAGCGGAAGCCAAAACGTTGTCGGCCGCAGGGTTCCAAAGCACATAACCAACCTTGCGCGTGTGACCAGACAGAGTGGCCGCGGGCGCAACCGAGGGGACGTCTTCAGCGTCCGTGTAGAGAGTAAAGTCCTTGGGGACCTGCCACAAGCAGACCTTACCATCGTCAGAAGCAGATGAGATGACGTGGTCGTTGAAGGGGTTCCAATCGGTGTCCAGAACCGGACCGGTGTGGCCGCGGAAGAGAGGAATCTGGTCTGGGAGCTTACCGCGCTCTCCAAGAGGAATGACAGCGAATGCGCCACCACCGCTAGCCTCC
The DNA here is from genome assembly GCA_003032515.1 of Huntiella decipiens. Classification (NCBI taxonomy): domain Eukaryota; kingdom Fungi; phylum Ascomycota; class Sordariomycetes; order Microascales; family Ceratocystidaceae; genus Huntiella; species Huntiella decipiens. The sequence goes on along the minus strand of NETU01000403.1, from coordinate 148,326 downwards.
CAGTTGACGGAGAGGAACTCGGGGTTGGCCTGTATGTGGAGGCACAAGGGTTAGTATTACGTGGAAACCAGAAAAGATGGAGATATAGTAGGGATGCAATGCGGTGCAACATACATGCTCATGTTTTGGACATGGAGGCACGTGTTGACTCAAGAGAAAGAGAGACTTGTAGATAGCACACGATTGAAACCATCAATTCGAATCACAATGATTTCATTAAAAACCAAAGCTTTATGCGACAGACCAAATGAATGGGTTGTGGCGATCCGATCAGTGCTTGGATTGTGACCCCCCGCAATCGTACGGGCATCTCGGACCGGGTCTCGGACTAAGGCTCGGGAGAGGCACGCGAGCTTTAGGCTGCACAATTAGGAAGATCATGACACAAACGTACCTTGATCAAATTGGAATCCCACGCATTGCGACTAATATGCAGGTTATCGTAGCAAAACTCTTTGCGCGTCGACTTGCCAAAGACGTGGCCTAGTGGAGAAGGCCGGATGAGGCCATTTGTTAGTCTACGGGTCGGCTAAATGGGCGAATGGGGTAGACATGTTGGAGGCCTTCGTGGCGCCATTGTCCAACCCCGAGGAGGCGGTTTCTACTCACGATACTTGGAGGCTCGTACAAAGCGGCCAGCCATGGTGAATTCGTGTGTAAGTGTGTTGGAGGAGACTTTGTAGAAGAGAATGTGATGGTCCAGCGACTATATAAACCTCGGTCGGGTCGAAAATGCAATTGTCGTCAACGGGGTCAGAAACGAGCGGATCCGGGAAGACGAGGAATAGTGAAAAAAAGGAAGAATTGGAAATAGAAAGCGCAGAAATCTATGTGAAGCGAGAGAAAAGGTTTATTCAGTGTTTTCGAAAGGGAAAGAAAAAAGCAAGTTCGAATAAATGCACAATTCAATCAAAGTACAAACGAAGTCGACCCGTAACTTTGATAATAGTAGCAAGGCACCGACTAGGGGTCCTTATTAGGGGGTGATCAAAAACGCAGCTTAGCTTGCGAATTTGGCTTGGGCGAGGGGTGACCTTGAGCTGGCCTTGACAGGGGACTGGCGTCTAGAGAAAGTAAGGAAGGCAATGGAAGCTTTGAAGCTTTGAAGCTTTGAAGCTCTTTTTGGCGATGGTGGGGGGTGATCAAGATATTCAGAGAGTTCTTTATCAACTCGTGGGGTCTAGATCTAGGCCGGTAGATCAATTATCGGGATAGCAGAGATAGATAATGTTTTGAATGGTGCAAAAGATAATAATATCTTCAAGATATTGATGGATAATCGCAAAACGAACAAAAGTAAGTGGTTCATACGGATATACAAAAGAAGGTTTGTCCAACCCAGACAAGGGCAACCCCCATATTTAAGATCCCATTGTCACAGCCGTGTCGCTCTTGCTTTTTTCGGCACTACCCACGCGTCAGCCTTGTGCATTATCTATTCTGAGGAGTAGTTACATGTGTACACAGGAGTCAAGGCATGAACATTGGCGTGGTATCAAAACTGATAGAAACAAAAGTTAAGGGGCAGCATCAATTTCTGCATGTATTTGGTGACACTACTAGAGGCTTTTTTCGTCACCCTGGTCTGGTTGTTGGAGATGAACTGGATATTGTGTAGTTCTTAGGGACGTGTGTATGTGCCATACGACATACATATTGTATGTAAGACTCGGACACATACTTCAGGGGGGCTTGTAGACGATCCACAGGGGGTTCTTGGGCAGTGTCGTCTGTTTCGGAGATCTGTAAATAGCGGGGATTTGTTGATTTCAAGATAAAAGCATGAAATATCGGCATGATGCCGAGAGAAGTTGAAACGTGCATAGTTAGGGTTAACATCGAGTTAACAGGGTTTGTATAACATGATAGTTGTGGTATAGTCGTATATTATATAGTTAGGAGTTGAGTAACACAGATGATAAACTACCGAATCATGGTTATAAATGTACAATTTCATCTTTGGCACATGGTATGTACATATGTATGTATACTGTATATCAATATGTATAGTGAATGTCATTATCAAAGTGGGTACCCGGGCGGTTACAAAGCGTGGCAAACTGACATCAAAGAGTTCGTTGAATCGGTTATATGTCGACTTCAGGGATTCATGGCCAGCACATAAAGGGATGAAGCGCGAGTAAGGTCAGTGGTTCACATCAACGTCAAGATACATACATACTCAATCAAGGCTAGCAATGACTCCCCATTAACATCCTAGCCAAAATGTCACCCTACTATTCACTATTTGGCAGACCCTTCGTCGGACCACAGTCTCCCGATCCTATCCTTCCCCCGGACCCTCGCCACCCACATCCTCCATGCGGCTCTTCGGCGCGTACTCCACCGCTATCTTTGATAGTATGTATGTATGTAAAACTCACCGCCCATGTGATCAATATATCCCATGTCGTGTTGTGTTGCTATCTTTTCTCAAACAGAATATCTGGCGGAACAGGAAGGGCTAGGCGGAATGTTGTGGCAGGAGCCGGAGCATGGTCAGCCGGAAGGATGATGGATAGGTGGGTCTAGACCGGTGCCGCTGTACATGTATGGTTATGTATTATGTTTCCGGCTGGAACTAAAGTAACCACAAAAAAGGTGTATTGTTAGATGGTATCGCTCTGACCATCAGGAGTGTTACTTTCTCGGAGGATTGTGTGCTGGCAATGGAAGATATTGGTCCATAGGAATTCTGTGTACCGGGGAAGATTTTGTATAAAGTCGGAGAAGAGCTCATAGATTTTGAACTATCTTTCTTTCTATTCATCAAACATATCAAAATGGTAGTGTCTACTATATTGCAAAGATGTGGCATCAAGCCGGTGCCATACAACATCACAATGTGCATCTCTGCCTCAATGTTGGTATTTTTGTTTGGGTATGTGTTGTCTTTATAACCAGAATGTGACATCTGACTGACCACAATTCACAGATTCGATAATGGCACTATCGGTTCAGTCACTGCAATGCCCGCTTTCCTTGAACTTATGGGAGACATGTCCCCTACTCTTCATGGCCTCGTCGTCTCCTCCTGCCTTCTTACTGGTGCCTTCTCTGCTATCCTCGCCGGAGTCCTCGCAGATAAATACGGCCGTACCCGAATCATGGGTTTAGGTGCTTGCATCGATGGCATCGGCGTAGTCATTGAATGTTCTGCCTTCAGTCTCAAAGTCTTTCTTATAGGTCGTCTCATTAAAGGTCTCGGAGCCGGTCTATACCTCAGCACTGTCTACGTTCAAGTATCTGAGATGGCCCCAGCCCGTATCCGCGGGCCCATGACAAGTCTTCCACAATTTCTCATCGTGGTGGGCTTAGTCATCGCCTATTTCCTGTGCTACGGTGCATCTAAGATTGACGGGTCAATGTCGTGGCGTTTACCACTAGTAGTGGGTGCTGCTTGTGCCTTTTCTGTTTGTGCAATCACGACAGTTATTGCGCCGTCTCCACGGTGGTTGTTGGCACACGGGTGCGTTGAAAAAGCGCACAAAGTTATGGATGATTTGGAGTTTGAAGATTATGAGAAGCAGGAAATGCTGGACCAGTTCGAAGAACAAATTAACAAGGCCACAGATGGCGAGGTAATTGAGAAGTCTCTCAAGGCGGACTTGCATCATTTGGTAGAGGAATGGCGTATCTCATTCCGGCAGCCTTACCGCCGCCCAACCATCTTCGGTTGCTTCTTGATGGGAATGCAGTCCTTCTCTGGCATTGACGGTGTCTTGTTCTATGCCCCGACCATGTTCAAACAAGCCGGACTCACCTCAACCCAAGAGTCGTTCCTGGCATCAGGCATGTCATCTATAGTAATTTTACTCGGAACCATTCCAGGAACCATCTGGGCAGATGCCTGGGGCCGAAGAACCTGCTCCATACTTGGTGGAGTAGTTCAAGCTATCACAATGTTTCTCATGGGCGCCATGTATGTAGCAGATCAGGTACACCCTGATGGTGGCACAGGACGTTGGGTGGTTATCATCTCTCTTTATGTTTTTGCATTTGTTTTCAGTGCCACCTGGGCTATGTCCTTTAGGACTTATCTCGTTGAGAGTCTCCCACGTAAGACAAGAGCTGGAGCTGCTAGTCTTGCACAGAGTACAGCATGGGTAAGTAGCCAAAATGCAGGTATCGGGACATGGACACTAACAATGTATAGACTACCAATTTCACTGTGGCTTTAATCACCCCAATCATGCTCGCAGCTTCATCCTGCCTTGCATACTTTTTCTTCGGTGGTCTGACTCTCGCTACATCGATCGCAATCTACTTCTGGATGGCTGAAACCCGTGGCAAGAGTCTCGAGAAAATTGAAAAAGAGTACATGGAAGCCAGTGGCTTCGTTGTAGTTGAAGTGAAGAATGGTGAAAAGAAGGATGATACTGTCATTGTAAAAGTGACTTCTCTTAGTCAACCTCCACCCGGACCAACAGAAGGATCTGACACGGCCACTGAGATCTTTTAGGTGCATAGTTTCTTGTCATACATTAGCCACACGTTTTAGCGTTTTAGAGTATAAGTTTTAGCAAGTCCCAAAGAGGAAACTTTCAAGAGACCTCCAGAATATTGTTCATAAAGCTGGTATAAAATGAAAAAGTACTCACAAGACGTTTTTCATGATCGTTCTGCTCTTCTTGGTCTCTCAAAGTCACTGTATCGCAAACACAACAGCATAGTTAAGACAATATTCGTCATGACGTTACTGATTGTTTAACAAAACTTCTATCAGACCAATATAATCTTGATGTACAAGAAAGAACCCCCCATGGGTCCAGAACTTGATAAATACTCCACGCTTTCATCACACTTGCAAGTAACACAGGCCGCTCACACTTGTTACCAAAGCTGCTCTCACCAACATTTCGTCGTTCCAACTCTATATGGAATTTGACGCGTAACGCACTTGTCTAATATCAAGACGGCAGACGTAGCCTCCTGCCCTGATGACCCGAAAGCCACCACTGTGGCTGTTCCGGACCAGTGGCTGACGGAAATGCCCCACTTTGCCGTACCCTCCGCACAAAGTATGCGTTTTCCCGGCCCTAAGTTGACGTAAGTTGCTTCCTCAGTCCCGGATATACCGTGGAGTATCTCACGGGCGTCTATAAAAAGCTCGTTTGTCCGCCGCAACTCTCATTCTAATTCTTCTTCTCTTTTCCTCTCCAGATCAAAACCAGCCCGACTTGATAACCAATCATCAAACGGTTGTCAACTCTTAAGTCGCATTGTCATTCGCAATCTCTTGGTTGCTTTCTTTTTGTTCGTCTTTGTTCTCTCTTTCTGTTCGTCTTGTCGCCATGTCTGCCGCTGCCAAGACCTCCTCCTGCCGCCGCCGTGTCTGGCGTGACGCCGCCGCCGCCGCCCCCACCACCACTCTGGGTAGGGACACCAGCGAAGGGACTCCCGATCCCAGCGCGCCTCCTCCCGCTCCACCCTCGTCGCCCAACTAAGGGTTCTCACTTTTTCTTTTTGCCAATGGTTCCGTCGTCGAGAGTACTCCGAGGGCCATTGAAGATCACTGCTGGTGATATTTATTTTTACCATAAAAATCTGTGGAGGAATGTCGGAAAGTCGTTTTTGGGGGAATTTGATGGATTCGGGTTTTGCTTGGGATGTTTGAAGTATTGTTAGTCTTAATAGAATGCCGGGTTCTGATGTCTGCCAAATTATTGATGCTTTGATGAAACTATGATGATGAATGATGTGTTTGATGCTTTCTATGTTATACATGTTGTTGTGATGCCACTCACCGCGAGGCTACCATAAACCGCAAGGCTTGCTCTCTAATAGTATTGTATTCATAACAAAGCTGGTCATAATCGAAAGGACAACACTGAAAAGGAAAGTGGTTTACGGCCACCAGGCTGTAGACCTCTTGGGCCTTAATCATCTTCAGTGACAATAGCCTTCATCATCCTGTTTCCTACCGCCGTCGCCTCTGCAAATCTTGGCTCAAAGAACTTTTGAGTGCTAACAAACCTCTCTCTCCACAGGTCAAAATGTCCTAAACTGACACATTCAGCCCATGCTCTCGCCGCAAAAGTGAACTCAAGGTCATCCGCCCGGTACCGATGATCCCGAACAGCTGTGACAATGGCATTCTCCAACAGCTCCGGAGAACAAAACAAATGCTCGACAACACCCAGCCATATCCGGAATAAAGGCGTACTGCAAAGCATGTGATCATACGGAACAATGCCGAACTGAGCCCAACAATCGACCATGGCGAGGAGCGAAAGATGGTTGTTAGGCTGAGGCTTATCATCCGTGGTAGCCCCAGGTGACCGTAACGTGAATTGTTCAAGGAGGTCACTTTGAAGTAACGGCTTACGATCCCATTTAGGAGCACCAGTAGGACCAAAAACCTTTTCCTTGGCGGCCAGCACACGCCTACGGAAAGCATCTTCATCGCCGATGACCATGAGCTTGTAGAGATCTGTGACAGATGAAGCATACTGTGTGATTTGTTTGCGGGCTTCAGGGTTGAGAATGGCGAGACCAGCGTAGACATGCCACTTAGCTGCGTAGATGCGAAGCATGATGTTGATCTTGACGTTCTCAATACCGCCGACATAGCGGGCAGATGCCCACGGGAACTCGCTCTCGGCATGCCAGGCTTTGCCCATGGATAAGAAGGCAACATGAGTGACGGCCTGAGTATCCGCCGTGATCCGGTCATGTTCCTTTGCTGTAAGATAAACAACCTTGGACTTGAGGCAACTCAACACCGTTTCAACCTTCTTCAACGACTCGTCCGAAGCACGATGCTGTATCAATACCAATGGCATGCCCTGGGTATTAACCTTGGGGCCGTGAAGACTATGGCACGAAACAATATCTACATCAGCAGGCAGATGTTGTTCAAAAGCGCGGACTTCGGGGTCCTTGCACGAAGTTTGACCACCGACAATGGCGCCGAGTTTGGTCGAGGGGCCGTACTGGGCGATGACAGCGTTGATATGGGCGGCTTCTACGCTGTAGATGATATAATCGCTGGCTCGCGAGACCAAATGGCCATTGCGGCAAATCTCTATCGTCTATGAGACGGCAAGGGAAAGTCTCAGCATCTTGGTTCTGTTATGAATGAATAGGGCATGATGAAGTGGAACAGACGGACCATGGCCAGCATCTCAATGACAAGTACAATAAGCAAGCATCATTTACGGTATGGAATGGCATAGGTCCAACGTCTAGTTACACAGATACAGACGAGCATAGATTGACAACGGCAAGTTGTGAAAGCTGCCGTTCACCAATTATTACTCTAGTCACGTGTGCACATTTCATATTTTGAGACGGCAACACAAGGACGGGGCTAAAGGGACACGGGATAATGGAAAGCACCGTACAGTTCCGGCGAACTCTTCTTTCAAGCTCTCATACTTTTCTTCTCGATCACACGCCAAGATTCTACGGGCGGGGACAAGAAAGAGCGAAGCTTGGGTCAACAATAGTTCGGGATAAAGGAGTCAAGGTAACCAACAGTCTAGAACAATCTTTTTTTACTCGTTAGCAATATATCCAAAAGAAAGGAAGCGTGGGTAAAATATTCAACAGAAGTTGAATTCGCATCAGACAAATGTTTGTTAAGGTAGCTAGGGTTAACATCATCGAGAGCCCGCGTCAATGTCGGGGCCAAAACGGTTACCCGACGTGACAACAGACAATACTCGAGCCAAATGCGCTCTTGTCATCATTGCGAAAGGGGAGATGTGAAAATCACAAAATGACTTACCAAGTAATAAACTGCGGACTGACTTTTCAGTGACGGCACTCACCTCCAGCCCGCAGCAGAAAGGCGTTGAGCATATAACTTGCCCATATCGCCCATGCCAATAAGGCCGACCGTGAATCCGGCCGCCTTCATTTGCTCTTCGTTCGACATGATGGTCGGAGCAATGATGATGGAAAAGGAAAGACAAAATGAATCGATGTAGTGTTGGGGGATATGCGCCTTTTTATATTCGCAGAAAAACTGCGGATGATCGGTCAAGGACCTAAGAAAAAAAATTACCAGCCTTGCTATGTGGGGCATCGCGTAGTACTGTGGTTATGTCAGCAAGAAGTGGGGTCTATTGCATGGATAAAAGCACGAGCAAGTGGGGCATTTTGAAGAGTTAGGGATGGTGGACCCTAGATACAGGTGTTGGACGACAATATGGATGTCATGGAAGCCTTTCGAGAACGAGAAGGTCAGTTTCAACCGATACAAACACCTCTACAACATGGCTCTCTATGCCCTCGGTTCCAACGGCAGCGGCCAACTCGGTGTTGGTCACCGTGAAGACATCTCGGTCCCTCAGCCGTCTCTCTGGGCCGACCAACCTACGCCACTATTCGTCCATCAACTAGCTAGCGGTGGAAACCACACTCTAGTTCTCGCCGGACCATCCTCTTCACCAAAACTGTATTGTGCCGGACAGTCAACTTCAGGTGCCTGTGGTTTGAATTCTCCAGCAGAATATGTCGCCAACTTCCGAGAGGTGATGATGTTTCCTTCAGATCGGGTACCGGAAGATGAGAAGTCTGGAGGTGTGATAACTCACATTGCAGCGGCTTGGAATGCGTCGGTTATTGTCATGGATAATGAGAGGGTATACACATTTGGAGAAGGATCTAAAGGCGAGTTAGGTCTTGGAGCTCTGGCAGTTCCTATTCTCAAGTGTCCCTCTGCCACCCGTATTCCCGACTTTCCACCACTTGGAACAAAGATCGCCGCTATATCAGCTAGTATGGGGCATATAGTTACTATATTGTCCGACGGGCGAGCTTTTGGATGGGGTAACGGGCGTCATGGACAACTAGGCAATCCAATTGACGGGTGTATCTCTACCCCTCGTCAAATAGATCTTCCCTCGGGGTTTCATGCTGTTCGTGTAGCTACAGGTCGTCTGTTTACCGCCTTAGTAGACTCTAAGGATAACCTACTTGTCATCGGCGACAAGAAGTCCCCGGCCGTTTCAGAAGCCCCTTCTTCTCTCCCTGGATGTATCGATATTGGTGCTGGCTGGAGTAACATTATCTCTCTCGACTCATCCGGGCAACTCACTGCGTGGGGTCGTAACAATTACGGTCAACTACCCCCTCCAGACTTACCCGTCATCTCCAAGATTGCCGTCGGTACTGAACACACAGTCGCCCTAACTTCAGACTCCCACGTCATGTCATGGGGCTGGGGAAAACACGGCAACTGTGGCCCAGGCCCGGACTCTCAAGGCCCCGTTGACAAAATGGTAGGCGTGATCGCCGAAGGGAAATACGTGCCGGAAGGGTTCAAGATTACCGGGATTGGAGCTGGTGGGGCTACTTCTTGGGTTAATATCACGCCGATTAATGAGTAATCTGAACAAAAAGAAGAAAAAAGAAACAATCATGATCATTATTCGTAGCGGCTTTTACCTAATTGAGTCCATAGAAGAGCCCAAACTTAGCGGCATCTTCAACGCGCTGTGTCGCTTCATATCCCTCACTACTACCGACATTGTTCCCACCAAGTTCTTCACTACCAGTGGGGCTTCCGGCTCTTTCTCTATCAACACTATCACGGACTTCGCGTCTATCTTCCTCTCTCACACTTGTATCCCATCCGACTGTCCCCAAAAGCTCCTCTTCATAAGCGTCCTCTTCATCGCCTATAGTAACAGGCTCCCACCCATCATCTGCTACAAACAGACCATCTTCAACAGCCGCCAGACTCGCACGAGGGACGACAGTTTGACTCATCTGTGGGCGGATATCAAAGAAACTGTTCCCCTTGCTCGCTGTAGAAGGGACAGGCGGAGGGCCCATAGAAGGAATAGCAGGTACTTTATCCGAGGCATCACGGACTCTGGTAACCGTAGGTCGCGCGGGTTTATTCGTATCAACCTGCGTGTTCGAAGGACGCATCGACAGTTGTGGGTTCTGGCTAACCTTCGGCTTTGGGACTGGTTCCGTATTCTTCGTCGTATTCTGCCCAGGTGTTCCTCTTTCCCCGATAGTCATCAACAAAAACTCGCATGTAACCGCATCGCCCTCGTACGAGAACCGAATAGGCTTCGCCGGGACTGAGTACCGAGCTCTCAAGTCAGCCCCTACCAAGGCCGCATGCTGAACAATCGTCCGGAAATCTCTAACGCTGATGACAACATGTGCGTCTACCTCGACATCCACCTCGATAAACTCATCCAGATCCACCGTAATGCTCGTTTGTAAAGGCTTCTTCAACACCTGATCAGCATTCAACGCCTTCTCAGTATAAAAGTTGAAATTCACATGATCCTCCTGTGAATGTATATCAAGTAACTCCACTCCCGGTCCAAAATGCTCCATAATCTGCCGTAAACTCCTCGCCGGCATAACCCACCTATGTACCGCCAACGCCGCATTAAAAGTAGCATGAGCGACCGAAGCGCCCTCAAAAATCAAAGAATGCGTAGCCGTACATCCATTCCGGAAAACAATCTTGACGACAATCCGACTCTTCACCATATGGCCGTCTTCAATAGATACTGTACAATGGTCAATAGCCGTCGACCGGTCCGCCGGGCCATCTTTGCCTTCACTTGTAGGGGTTGATCGGCCTCTGAATATGGCGATGAGGACGCGTGCGTAGAGACGGCATTGGAACTTTGATGCGCCGTTGAGACCGGTGAATTTGTATCGCGAGAAGAATCTAGCCGTGTTGAAAGAGAAGCAGGCATATGCTGATTTGGTAACATTCATAGCCGATAGCCGGAACTTTGAAGGGTTAGTCATCGAGAAACCATCGTGAACAGAGTAGAGCTCACCTTGTCATCAATCACATCTAGAGATACTTCATCGCAAAAGCGAGATAGACATGTCAAGGCTTCTCGGAGGCCATTGACACCTTCCTCACTCAAAGTGAAGCTGAGAATGGCCATTTTATGTGGCACTATAGGTGATGATGAAAAGAAAAACGAATCTACTTTCGAGACTAAAGTGGATGAAAAAAGCTGAACCCTTGAAATTGAATGTCTATTCCAACATTTTGTGAATTATTTGATACTAGTGTCCACACATGTCATTGCATTCTAAACAGGAAATCACATTCGCATCATATTGTCGATTTGGTCAATAGTAGGGTTACGGGCAACCCTGATAGTATCTTGATCCTATAAAACTAATTCTTACAAAACTGGATTCTCCACACCTATTCATAGACGACGTTTCTTCCACAGAGGACGCAAAGTGTCACCCTCACCGGGCTCTATCTTAAAAACCACCTCATCCTCTGTCTTAACGGGCTGTGACTGCGTTCCGGAAGCAACCCGCTGACGCTTATTCACCGCCTTTCGAAATTCTTGGAATGCCGCCTTTCGAAATTCCTTGCGTTGCTGAGTTTGGCCATCATCAAATGGCTTGTGGATAGGACGTAGCTGTTTTTGTCCCGAATAATTGAATCCAGAGTCCACTCGATTCATGAATGCATGCTTAATTTGTTGCCAGACACGTGGGCATACCATAGCTTGAACAGTAGTCGGTGGAATTGCCCGGAAACGCCCACCCCACTCCACGATTTTCACCACGCTTCTCTCCCAGCTTTTTCGAATATCATCAAAGAAGGCAGTGGATGAAAACTTAGAGGCGTGATGTTGCAGCGCAAAGAAGCTTGTATCTAAGGGAGTGTGGCCATGATAGTTGATGGCCTGTGTGTTGGCACCACGCATAACAAGATGGCTAATGAGATAATCCATTGTAGACATCGGTCGAGACAAAGCATAGTGGAGTACGCCATTGTGTTTGATATCGTGGACTAAGTAGACAAACGAGTCATGAGTGTAAACGTCTTTCAACACTGCAAGTAGGTTCAATTGAGCTGCTTTGTGGACCACATGGATCCCCGTGCCTGGGTTGATAACTAAGTTGGCCCCTAATCTGATGAGGTTAATACTGATATTTTCATGGCGGGCATGGAGGGACAAGTAAAGAGCCGAAAGTTTACCGAATTCGCTACCGGCGCTGCCAGACAGTGAATGATCTTCATGAACTAGTTCACGGATCATACGGCGGACATTCATGTCTTCTGCGTGGTCTATGATTTCTTGAGCGGAAATAGTCTCGTTGATATCAGCTCCGGCGTCGACTAAAGCTTGGTAGATGACCTGATTGCCATTCAAACAAGCCCACATCAAGGGCGAAAGATCATGGCAATATGGGTTCCTTAAACGAGGAGATCCGATTGGAAACATTTCAAGAGCCTCTTGACCCATGACTGGAATGTGCTGATCGTGGACTAGAGCATAGAGAACACCAGCCATTGACGACCGCTTGGCACTAAGTCGAAGTGCAGAGCATCCGTCATAGACCCGATTGATCTTGTAGATAGGACCAATCATGGTGGCATGGAAGCGACGACAGGTCAAGGCAAATGCTACAGCATCCCTCCATTGAGATACTGAGTGTGGTTCAGGAAGACTAGGCACACGCTCATAAATACACGAAAGACCCATCAATAGCTAGTTGCAGATTCTTTCGAGGACCAACACTGGGAGACGATCGAGGCTAAGTCCCAGGGGCTTTGGTGTATTGGCGCGATAAACATAGGTCTGTCTGTCCGTAGAAACTCCGTCAAAGCCGAAAGAAAGACTTCTCGACTGAGTCCTGAGTTGAAGTTCATTAAACCGACCCTGCGGGCTAGGAGTTTGGCGCACAACAGTGGCTGATGAATCTCGACAGTTATTCATTTTCTCTGAAGATGAAGACATGTATTTGGCGTGACTGGTAGGAAAACCATAGGAGGCTAAGGTGGCGGCCTGTATAGAAGCAAAGCCACTGGTATTGACATTCGGCTGAGCATTTGATATCGAAATTTGGTGTCTGTGTTGTGGTACCGAAGAAAATGGGTTATTGGCGACTTGGGAGGTGAATGTAAACTGTTTCGATTTGTTGTGAGTTGAATTGTTGTGGCGCCGCTCACTCCGAGCTGAGTGTTTGGGATTCATAACTGAAATTGTGTTGTCAAATTTATAGCATCAGAAGATAAACATGAGTATGATATTGCGGAAGAAAAGAAATGGTGATAAATGTTCCGTGAACCAACACGCGGCACATGAGAACCGATGATGAGGGTGACAGAATGATTTCAGAAACAAATGAATAATGAAATACAAAAGGCCGGAAAGCCCGGTAATGAACGAACTACACTGAATTTCCAAGATGAAAGTACATACGCAAGTCAAATACACTTCCATCTTCTTCAATTTCCCTCCATTCCCTTTTACTAGGCAAGAACCCAATTTTCTCCAGGACCCTCCCGCTTCGGTCATTTTGGATATCAATGATAGCAGAAAGAATCTCATCTACTGTATCACCATCTTTGACGTCGACGTTGACTTTTCCGTCAACGACCGTAGTCCCCTTCTGTATTTCGATCTCCGTCTCGGCCCGCTCCAAAGCCCACCAAGTTGGAATTACTGATTTAAGTGCCTCGGTGGCATATCCTTTCCCCCAATGCTCCTTAACAAACATGTAGCCAAGTTCCGGCCATCCTTGACTCCCGATTCTTCTATAATTCCCAATAGTGCCGACGAATGAATTACCGTCTTTGGTATGAACCACCCAATTCCAGGTCTCAAGGTCGTTTGGTGGGAGCCACGCTGACATAGATTTGCGGGTTTCTTCAATGTCGCGGTCACACCGGCTTTGAGCGGACCAGTACATTACGTCAGACTGGGTACGGAGATAGTGAATTTCGGCTTCATGGGCGACGGTAGAAGGGGTGAGTATGAGACGTTCGGTTTCAATCAGAGGCCGAGCTGATGGAGGCGGATATGGAATCGCGGGGAGACTTGTTTTAACTTTAATGGTTGTCATTTTGGTAAATAGGACTCAAGTATGAGATGAATAGAAAGATGAATTGGTGAAAACGATAGTAGGTTAAACTATCTATCTTATACCTAGAAAGAGATAAGAACTTATGTGTCACGGATGTATCTATCATGACTCATGTGTTAATCACGTATCTTGATCCTGACTGACATAATGTCATAGCAAGTGACTCTAACATAACCTTCCTCGTAATCCCGGATTCACATGTGCATAGATAAATCACTCGGACGCTGTAATTCTTTACTGTGTTTTTGATTCAGCTGATTCTTTTTTTTATAACCCATTGCCTATGGAGCATAATGTAAGGGCCATACTCAAGCCAACACACTGCACACCACAAGAAATCCCACGCCACAAATCACCAACACGCTTAAGCAAAGGTGGTGGGTCTCTTGGCAGAGAAGATCTTCTTGGCACCGAGCTTGGAGGCACGGTGGGGAAGGGGGAAGGAGAGGTCCTTGGACAGAAGCTGCTTGATGTAGGGGCGCTTGACATCCTCGGTCTTCTCGATCTCAACAACCTTGAGGACCTATTCATGGTAAAGATGGTTAGCAAACTGTCATTCTGATGTACTTTAGATGGGCTTCATCTTACGTGGATCGACCGGAAGCGAGCACGGTGGCGAGCAGCCATGTCGGAGTACAGAGACTCGACAGCGGCGGTTCTGGTGAGCTCACGGTACTCCTTGTACATGTTGTGAGTGCCGGAGCGGGAGTCGTAGCGGATCCAGACACCGAAGTTCTTGACCTTCTCGGGGTGGTTCTCGGTGATCTACACATTAGAGAAAAAAACGAGTGTTAATTAGCATACTCGGAGGATGATACGGGGTCTAGATTAACGCCATACACCCTACTCAAGCCGCCGCGAGCATGAACCTAATAGGACTCGATGCAACACGACTTGTGACTTGAGAGGCGCAGACTCTAGACCCGGGACAAACGGATTGTCTCACCTCCTTGACGCTGACGATCTCACCAGTGGCCTTCTTGACCTTCTTCAGACCGCGAAGGAAGTACCAGTAACGGGACTTCGCAACGATGGTGTTGGGGGCGAAGATGGTCATGCGGTACAGAGCCGGCGAGGGGGTAGCCTCGGTGGGCAAGTGGCGACCAATGACTTCGTACTCTCTGAGGCGGGCTGAATCGTGGAAGAATCATGTTAGTCGATGTTTTGAGTTGATTTAGGCCAATCGGCCGGCGTAACGGGGAAAGATGGACATGACGAGGCGTCGTAGACAGTCGTGAAGCCGTGAAGAAATTGAAGATAGAGTCGGTAGAGGAAAGGTTGTGAAATCGGTATCTCGGGTATTGAATATAATCGGTGCTGAGTTCTCCAGATCCAAATATAAATATCCCAAGATAAACAACAGCCATCCGAACAAGGCCAACCGTAGTTCATGTCCGAATCCACTCCATCATCAATATCTCACCGTCAAACGGAGTCGGTGTCGTCGTCGTAATACATCTCATCGTAGCCGGTCGAAATTATAGTCAATGCTTACCCATCTTGAATGATTTGTTAGCTGAAGGGACAAAACAACAAGTATCAAAAGAGGGGATCAACTCACTTTTACTATTTTCTTGACGTATGGGTTGAAAATTCGGCTGTACATTTTGAGACCCCACATAAATCCTAAAAGACGCTATAGGCACGGCCGACAACTACAGGGATTGAATATTTTTTGAGGGTTTTCCTGACCTAAATTTTGTGGGACGCCACACCACGCCACTGACAAGATCCCTTCCTTCAGCCATAACAAATGTGGCGTCGGCTTCGACCGAAGTCAGACTCTACCCCTGATCCCGTGGCTAAGTTAGCTGCGATGACCAGCCAATCAGAAGCTAAGCGCAAAGTGAAGTGCACTTGGACATATGGTTGTCTATGACATCGCCATGGTACATGTTGCTTGATGATAGCTTCTATATTTAAAGTTTGTTATATTCACGACTCCTCCGTTTTCAATTTTCAATACCCATCTTGGTTGTTTTGGCTTATCAACGGATACGTAAATTTAATAGTTGTTTGTCTCTGCTGTTGATTCTCAGCCTTGTTGATCCCGTCTCGTTGCCTTATTCCGCCTTCTCTTGCACCAACTACCCCGCCATCAGTGTGAGCCATGGATGCTGTCATCAATGCATTTTCTCAAGCCTATGCCAATTCAAATGGCGCTGGTATTGCAGCAACACTCAATCCATTTTCTCCAATAGAGGGCCCATCAGGTCTCCGGGCCTTTCAAAACTCGACTAATGCGGCTCTTCTGAAGCGCGATATCAAGAACGCCCTGCTCAAGTACAAGCCTATTACTCGACTAAACTCCGACGAAGTATCTGGATGGTGTGATGTATTTTCTTCCTTTTGGCGTCTGTCTGGTTTAATCGTTGCTCTGGCAGATGGTGATGGTGGTCCCACCGGTGGCCCATCTCGTCCGTCCTGGCAAGCAGCATACGACGCAGCCAGAGAACTCTCTTCTAATGTCTGCCGTGGATACACAAACCACGGCTTCGACCACTGGACCTATCCGATCTTATACACAACTGGTTCTCACCTACGGATTTTAGCCATACGCGCTGATGACGAGCGCAACATGGCAGCCGGAGGTATCGACGGAGCAGCGGCATCTCTCGGTGACGATTATGACCCGGAACTTGAGATGAACCAGACACTACGCGATGCCGAGCAACAACTTAAGCGCATCTTCACATTGTGTCTGAGTGACAGAGCGCCAGTGGAGGAGTCTCGCAAGTGGGCGTTGTACTACATTGTAAACTTGTTGTTCAAGACGTACTTCAAGTTGAACTCTGTGGCATTGAGTAGAACCATTCTAAAGGCCCTGTCAGCGTACCAGGGTGATATGCCGCCATTGTCTGCGATTCCTGCCGCTCAACGAGTGACATTCAAGTACTACGAAGGTGTTTTGTCATTCCTTGAGGAAAACTACATGGAAGCCGAGAAGCACTTAACCGAGGCATGGCAAGAATGTCATCAACAAGCAATGGTGAACAAGGAGTAAGTTATGTTCTCGCTATACAAATATTTGCATAAACTAACAAAAGTAGACAAATTCTCACTTACCTTATTCCCTGCCATCTACTTACAACGCATACTCTCCCGACTGAAGCGCTTCTCGCCCCATATCCCAATCTAGTCCGTCTCTTCACCCCACTAACTGCCGCCATCAAGTCCGGTAATCTCTCCGCTTTTGACGCCGCCCTCGCCGCCGGCTCTAACGAATTCATCCGTCGTCGTATCTACCTAACCCTCGAAAGGGTCCGGGATATTGTCCTCCGTAACCTTGTTCGTAAGGTATTTCTACTTGGTGGATTTGAGCCAGCGAAGGACGGTGAGGTGCCGTTACGTAGGACCAGAATTCCAGTTTCAGATTTTGAGGCGGCTATTAGTTGGTCAAGTGGTCGACAGGTGGATGTGGATGAGACCGAGTGCTTATTGGCCAACATGATTTATAAGGTGCGTAACAAATGTCGTATAGCAACGTGTAGTCCATATGCTAACATTATATTAGAATCTCATGAAGGGATACATTGCACGAGAACGCGGCATCATTGTCCTTTCCAAGAACGGCGCCTTTCCCGGGACAAACGTGTAATTAACTGGAACTCAATGAAAGGCCATCAACTGGTACATATTATTGCACATCCGGATATCAAAGTAGCTAAAACACTGAAGAAACACGTCATTGGTCATCGATATTGTTGACCGCTTTACATATTTAAACCCATAGTCATGTCCATAACTTGGCCCAAAACCCCAATCCTTACACTAAACGCCAAAGAACAGAACAAGAAAAAAAGGCAACACCCCAATGCAGAAGAGCCAATGTCGAGCCAACAAACAATATGCAAAGAGAAATAAAACGAGTCGCTGCCGTCTATCCGGCAAGACAAGCCATCAGACATGTCTTCACCTTGAGATGACGCAAAATGCATGGAATACGAGAACAAATAAGCGATAAATACAAAAGTACGAGTCGACACGACAAATAGAAACACTGGTGTCACTGATTCGTTTAAGCGCCGGCCTTGCGAGCTTTCTCAGCTGCCCGAGCCTCTCGTGAAGCCTTGACCAGAGGAGCCAAGTGTGAAAGTGGCGCACACGTTTTCATAAATGGATGCTGTGCAACGGTACAATTAGTTTAGTGACAAGACAAAACAAACGGGTTAGTAACATACCTGAAGAAGCTCAGTCGCACTCCATCTCTTCTCTGGCTCAACCTGCAAAGCAGTGCTGAGGAAGTTTCTAAATTCGGGCTTCAGAGCAGCTTCATTCTTGAGCTTGGGTGTACCATTGGTAGCAATGAGCCACAAGGCACGAAGCGGTGACTCGGTCAAGTAAGGCGGTTCGCCTTCGACCATTTCAATAGCCATGATACCAAGAGACCATACGTCAACCTTGAAACCATACTCTTTGCGCTTGACCACTTCAGGCGCCATCCAGTACGGAGTACCAACCATGGTGGTACGCTTGTTTTGATGCTCGTTGATGGTGGCACAGAAACCAAAATCGGCTAGATATGAGCTATTAGTAATTGTCATACATTGAAGAAATCTCGGTAAATCATACTCAGCTTGATGTTGCCCTCCATGGACAGTAGAATATTGTCAGACTTGATGTCTCTGTGAATGACACCCTTGCTGTGAAGATGTTGCAAACCCTGCAAAGTCTCACGACACACGGCAGCAATCAGAGACTCATCCATGACATGATAGGTGACGACATCAGTCAAACTACCACCCTCCATGTACTCCATGACAACCCAAAGCTCACCAGAGCAGAGGTAACTGTCAATAAAGTTAACAATATTGGGGTGGGAGCTACCCTTCATAACCACGATTTCGTTGATGATGAGATCCTTCTTGGGCTGCTGTTCGAGATTCATTTGCTTGATAGCAACCAACCGGTTGGTGCCCTGTTCGTAGCCTGTGTAAACACCACCAGAAGCACCCTGTCCGATTTTGTTGAAGTTGCGGTATACCTCGCGTGGGTCGCCCTCGGAGCAAATCTGCTTAAGCTTGGCAATAACTTCGGCGCCATTGCTGGGCTTCTGGCGGTGGCGTGGCCGAGATCCGGGTACTTGTCCGGCTTGCATCTGCTGCTGCTGTTGTTGTTGTTGTTGCTGCTGCTGCATTTGTTGCTCCAGGTGTCTTTGTTGCTGTTGCTGGAGAGCCAGCTGTTGTTGCTGTTGGAGGGTGAGTTGCTGCTGGTGCTGGTGTGCGTACTGGTTAGATTGCTGAGAACCCTGGTATGATGGGCTCTTGGCTGGCATTCCGGGGCGTTGTTGCTTGTACGAGTGTGGTGGGTACTGTGGAGCACGACTACTTTGAGAGCGACTCATCTGGCTCGCGCCTTGCGTAGGTTGGCCAGACATGGCTTGCTTAGCGCGGGCCAAAGCTTGTTCTTGCTGTTGTTGCAAAGTGTTTTGAATAGGAGACTGTACAGACTGGTGAGAAGGCTTCTGAGTGTATCCGGTTGGTGCTTGAGCGCGCGAGTTGGAGCGAGAACGATGCTCTTCAGGTAACATAGAGGCGTGACCGTTGCTGAGATTATCCTTGGATTCGTACATGACAATACCTGAGTCCTTGGCCGGTATTGGCGCGCGGGACTGCGAGCTTTGGCTCTTACTGGAGGTCGATGGCGGCTTCGGGGCTGGCCGTGATGGCACCAGGCCGGCTTTGGGCGTTTTGGGGGTTGGCGGCATAGAACGGGGCCCTCCCGGCATAGATGCTGGCGAAGATGCTGGCATCGGCACAGGAGGGGGTGAACGGGGGTTCTCGAAACTTCCTGGAGAGTTGACAGTTGGAAACCTTGGACTTGTAGGCGGAGTGGTGGGGGACGATGCTTCTTTCGTCTTGGACGTACCCATTATTTGTTGCAGAGACTGCGGTGAAGAAACCGGTGATTGCACAGGCGAAATGTACTGCGGACCAGCATGGTGGAACTTTTCCAGAGAGATATCTTCGGCAGGGCGTTCGGTACTTTCCTTGTAAAAGTTGAGGATATCAACCATAGTCTGGGGATTCGCTTGGCGTTCCTTTTCCGAGATACCGCTTTCCTGGATAAGTCGTTGCCATTCCTTGGGGAGGCCCTAAACATGTAGCAAGTTAAGAGGTTAGCAAACTATTACGGAGAATGTGAGAAATACGTACGGTGAATTGGCCAGTGTTGCTGTCATAACCCACATGGGTGATGTGAACTGGATTTTCGGGTGCTGAAATCATGGGTTTCTTAGTGTTGTTTACAAGGCCGCTCATAAATCCAGTGAAGCCAGACTTTTTGCGCGAAACGCCGGGGCGAACAGAAGACTCTTTGCCCTCATCTGAGGTGCGCTTAGACGAGCCATCACTCCCGTTTGCACGCCGTTCACTCATTTTCCTAGAAAGAAGCGGAGCGGCGGACTGTTTAGCTGACGATTTAAGCTTGTCTATGGAAATTGAAAGCGACGAGGGCTCCTTGGTAGCAGAAGCTTGGCGAGACTTGGTGCCGGGGTGTGGTGGCAGTTCAATAGTGTGCGGGGTAACAGCCGAAGAAGGACCCGATTTGTTCGATTGCTTGGGAAGTGTTGTGATTACGGGAGCCAGACGCTGGTAAGGTGAAGGTCCGTCGACTGCCGGTGATGTAGGCGGTGAGGCAGCCTCGGGCAAAACGTCCAGGGCGTTTGCGCGCGAGGCAAACGACGAAGCGACGGCCGATAAAGGTAGTGGCTGCGAAGTAGGCGACACGGGAGAAAAGGGAGCTGGTGGCGATTGTAGGGAGGACGAAGAGCGGATAGCGTCGATCTGTGTCATCAACAAGGAGCCGTCAAAGGGCGAGCCGATCAGGGATTCGTTTGGCGTCCGACTCTGATGTACGTTGGACGATGAAGATGCGGGGTACTCGTCTGAGTAATGAAGAGTCGACGAGTGAGCGGAGTAGTCGCGATCAGATGGATTCGGCGAGGCTGTGGAAGCAGTTGCGGAGCGGCTGGACTGGTGTAGAAATGAAAAGGAAAGAGTGCTGTTTGCCGAATGGGGTCCCGAGTTAAAGGTAGCGGGTGACAGGGCGGGTGAAATGTGCAAATGGCTCTGCGAGGACGCGTTAGAGGCGTTGCTGTACGCTGAGCGACGGGTTCCTGGGGCCGATGGAGCTCGTTTGAGGCTTTGTGAGCTGAGCTTGTTGCGTAGCGAGTGTGTATCCAGACCTAAGCCAAGGCCAGATGGAACGTCGACTGTCGTAGATGAGGAGCGATTGTGTGAGGCTCTGTTACTGCTAGGCGGGCGCTTTGAGAGGCGTCGTCGGGCTGCGGGGGCCGAGGTGGAGGTGGAGGTGGGCGAGGTCTGCGGCGGTTCCATGGCCACTAGAAAGAGAAAAAGAAAGAGAGGAAAGGGGAAAAGAAGGGTTAAAAGGGAATGACGGCCCTTTGTCGATTTGGAGGGGTGTGGGGGGGTGTGTGGCGGATGTCACAAGAAAAGACGGACTAATAGACGCAAGGGAATTGCTTCCTGTGAGAAAAGCGCGGCGGCGTCCTTGGTTCTTTTTTTCGGTGGGCGGGTAGCTTAGTTGTGGTTGCAGAAAGTGAAGCAAAAGACCGACTTCACAGGTTGCAGAACGGAGAAAAAAAAGTAATAAAAGGCAAAACGAAGACAGGGAAATCGGTTCAAGCAGAAAGCTAGAGCGAAAGTCAGAATCCCGTGGGTTGACGAAAGCCAAGAGCAATGGCGAAAAAATAAACAAGGGGAGAGAAAAAAACAATTAAATGCTAGCAAAGGCGACAGAGAAAGTGTGATGATGAATCAGAACCTCTTCCCCGGTGATTGATTGTTTTAGTTGAAGTATCGATACGGTCGTGACTTCTTGTTGTTGTTTTTCTTCCGGCTCCCTTCTTTTTTGGTGGCTACAGCGTCTGTCCAAGAGACAAGTTGAAGCCGTGTAGCACAAATGAACGACAACAGGTCTGTTTAACCCAAGGACAGAAGGCAATAAATATCTTTAGTCTAGTGACGGATTCGTCGATGGACCGACTAGCTTGTGATGGGATGCAGAATCGGCTAGAGACAGTTCCTGAATGCCAGCTGCTTAAACGGATTGGCCGCGGCTTCTTCTTTTAAGTGTTGCAACAAGGCTGGACAATAAATGCAGTGGCTGCTTAATGGCGTTTTTCCAGGTGACGACAGGGCGATGCGATACAATGTAGTGGGAGACGATTATGGTGATTCGGAGATTTGGCGGTGGCTCGACGATTGGTAGGTAACGGCGGCTGCTGCTTTGTGGTCAGTGAGTGTCAGTCAAGTAACCAGTGCTCTCGATGGATCGCCACTATTATTTAGTCCGACTTTGGCACGCCCAGAACGCTTCGATGCGATCGAATTCAATCATTACTTACAGAAAGCCATATAACTGACGATAGTGTACTTGCAGACGATAACCACATAGATTGGCGGGCGGCTAAAAGCAAGGGAGCTTGCTTGGTTTTGTGTGAACAGCCCAATCGTGGTGGTCGTTGTGGTCGTTGTTCTATTTGCATAGAGAGGGGGGTGCGAAATAGAAAAAGCACATGTACTGGGTTATAGCCTGCTTTTCTACAATGGGCCAGTAGCGGGGGTACCGCCAATGGGAAGCGCGCTAACAATAAATGCACGCTTTTGCTGACTACTTTTACACGCTACTGACCTTGATGCGGACACGAACTTGCTGAAAATATCCCCGGCATTACCTTTTTGGGTTATGGTTTCTGGAGGTTAATAGCATGTTCCTCGTCTAGTACTGGCAGTTTCCTGGCTGCTTCTAGTGGGGTCAAGGAGTCAACCGGCAACTTTAGTAGTCGTGTGCATTCCTGTATGTCTAGACAACCTTGTGTGTGGCGTCAGTCCCCAAGTGGCGTCGTTGAGCGGCCCCATCCTCTTCTGACGACCTTAAAGTGTCAGGGCAATTGTATCAAGCTCGTTCAAATTCTTAAAGATAGCCGGAAACCGAGCTTCATTCGTATATGTGCATCTACATACATACATGAGGATACCACAGCTCAGTCAGGTACCCGCTTCCACCCACCTCAAAGCTCACAGAAGTGCACGGCTGTTGATCCACCGTCGATTGACTACCAAGGTCGTTCTGGTTCGGTGCTCGTGCCCCCCGAGTCGTTGTTCTCTTTCCGTGTTTGGACCTGGTTGTGTTTGGGCCTGACGAGGTCTGAACCGGCCAACTATGGATATTTGTTTATGTTGGAAAAAATCTCTCCGGGCGGTTAACTTTCAGGTGTACTCTATCCGCTGACCTCTATTCAAGATGACCGGCACTATGGTTCGCCTTACATTAAGCTGCGTATGGTCGCCTTATAAATGAATAGGGCTTGCAAGGGTTATTGTCACATTGACGTCAATAACCATCATCATTTGAGGTTTTACGATATAAACATGTACATACATACATACGTATGTTCATGTGCATGTATCTACAAGACATTACGTTGCCACCTTTCTAGATCCAACAAGCCTCATAAGGCTTACCAGCCCTGTCAAAATCAGTTCTGCATCTTCTTTGTTTACTATATTCTTCGACATCAAAACTTGTCATTATGTTCTATATCTCCCCCTTCTTTAAATTTGACACCCCCACTTGTATACGCACAAGACATGTTTGACTTTTCTATCCCGTCATTTCCCATTGTCGCCGCCGGTCGGGAAAATATGGCGCCAAGACGGCATGTCTTGCTTCGGGCGTTGCATGTCCTACTTGTGCTTCGTTAAGCCCACGGATCGATAGTGGGCTATCCAAAAACTCGCCATATCTAAAGACCCAATGCCTTTGAATAGTTGTCGTTTTGCATCCAAGGTGGCTGTGAATCATTAGGTCAGTATACAATTGTCTTGAAAATGCCCATACAAATGTATGGATATCCATTTTTACAATAGAGGCCATCTCTGACCCCCAACAACGCGATCGGGCCGTCTGATCACAGACCACCAAGCAAAAAAGATGAACACAGGCACGTTCCTCTTCCAATTTTCACATCCTGTGAGTGTGTGTGTTATACGTTAATACCAAAACTCGACGAACACTGGTTCTGACTGTGGCGCCAAACCACCATCTCCGAAAAATGATGCATACATACAGATACACACATATGCGTATGCACTACCTATATCCTATAATCGTTACTTGTGTACCCGTTGGTCTGCATGCACTCGGTCGGCCCTTAATATCGCCACAAATTCCCTATGCATCATCCGTTCGCTAGACCTTGCCTTCACCCAATGAGCCATTTTTTCTCCGGGGACACTGACCGGAATCGAACATCAGCACCGATGGCTTGGTCACAAGTCTGCCTCGTCCGTTAGACCCCCACTTTATTCCTTCAAATTTGGTTCTGGTCTAGATGCATCAATAACTTCAAGATGCTGTTATTATATGTGCTGGTATGTTCCCTTGGTTTTCATTTTTCACTGTCGTGTTCACACTTGACTCGTATCTCATTTTAGCCATGCTCAAGTGAGGCCAAGATCCTGGACATATCCAGAGCAGACGTCGCAAACTTTCATAGAAAAATAGTGTTGGATGTAGTCATTGTTTGTCAGACAAATTGTAGGGCATCCGCTATTTTCCGTTTTTCTCCTTTTTGTTTCTATTATTTTCCTCGTTTGCACCTTGCTTACTATAGTTGTGATATGGTTATCTTCCGTAATTCTTACTGGGACACCAATTTGAGCCTTTGACAAGTGTTATCCTGTGACATCCGATTGTCATCTTAATGAATGTTTCGTTATCCATTAGTATTAGCGTGTGGCTTACACAGCTGTCAGCTTCCTTACGAACTACACACAATACGGACATGGCCAGATTTCTGGGTCCAAGCATCCATGATTATGTGCCCCCCTACCTAGTTAGCTCGTGTTGCGATTCTCATCCGTGGCTTGGCTTGACAATGCCCTGATTTCTCTTTTCACTAGTCAAAATGCGATATATGCGGCGTTCCTTCTGATGTCAGGACATCTCGATCCTCACATCCAAGTGGAATGATTGACCTTCCTTTATTTGAGGCGCCTGTCGTGTAGTTGGCGTCAACGATCCTTCGCTGTAATCCCCCAGCATTGACTTGATTATCAGGTTGCATTTTGTATGTTTGCCTAGTTGTAGCCGTCCATAGATACGACAACCAGCGGAGGATCTCTAAAAAAAGGAGGTGAATGAGATGTACCCCTCAATGCCCTGCTGCGTAATGTTCTGGTGTTCTATTTTCATGGCTCCAGTTACCCCGCTCCCTTGGTCCGATCCCTTGACTTGTTACCCGGAAGCGGACATGTGTCGCAAACAATTGCGCAGAAACGTAAAGAGTATCTGCAGTTCGGTAAATTTGAGTTTCTAGATTTGATGCCGCGGAAGGACCCGCTACAAAGATTTTCGGCAACTTGATGCCGTCAGGTCTAGTTGTGTATGCTCCATGACGAGCTTGATATTGAATACTACAGAGAACCTTGAGAATTCATGTAATTCCCAATATGGCAGTCATAGCCATGGACATGGGTTAAGGTGGTATTTCATAGAGTGCTGCCAACATATCTTATAGTTTGGATACACCGAGGACACCTTTCGAGATTGAAGCTATAATCAACAGTCCTATGGGTAACGGAACGGGAACTAACTTCTCCGTGTTTATGTCCCCTCCCAAAAAGTGCTAGTTTGGATATCCCCGAGACATGGAATGCCACTATCCGATTCCATTACATATTATAACGTTGTCACGTGTAGACAAGTGACTACTCTTTCGGTTTCAACTACACTCAGAATTACCTTACAAACTCGCCTTATGGTTCCATTACAATGGCTTGTTGAAGTACACATGGCGTGTCACTTCCCATCCATCTTGATATACCAACACCAACCGTAAGAACACACGGCATAGTCGGCTTGCATAGATTGGAGAATCCCGGTATCACTGTGGCTTTTCGGGATACGACAGCAAACGAGGAATAAATCTGCGGAAGAGGATGGGTTGCCCGGCATCTATAAAAGTCCATCAGGCACTGTCTCAAACTACTAAGTAGAACCCACAAAGACAGGAACCGACATCCAACGACTTCAGTTATTGTTTGTGTAACAACGCCCACCGTTAATGGTTGGTTTGGCACATGCAGGTTCAGGTTCAATCCCAAGGCGGTGTACAATTAATTCTGTAACTATAGTATGTTATGGTGTATGGTTCGGTTTATGCATCACGTCGTCATCAGACACAATATGTATATGTTGTGTATTTCCGTCACATTGGTTCAACGAACCAAGTATTAGAGACCGAGACTTTCTATCCAAGTCTAGTTTCTACTTAACAAGTTAACTACACATGTGTCCCTAGTACATTGTATCCTTGGTTTCCTTTCTTGATTCCCCACACGAAGAACGCCACATCGCCTCATAAATTCGCTAGTGACGTTCTTTTCCGTTACCCCACGGCCGCCATCCCGCACACAGGATGCCACCATGCTACTAAATTACAGGTACATCACCATGTATAATAGTCTTATCAGTATGGCAAGCAACTCTTCTGGTGGTACCGTAAAGAACATGTGGCGGTTTGAAGATGCCGATGCACAAACCCGTTCTGAGGAGGGGTCGTTGGGCTATTGGTGGCGTCTGCGGGTTCCTGAGGGACCGGCCCTTTCTTCGGCTTACATGCGTACATGCGTACATGTGTGCAATGTCTTTGTGTATGTAAGCTGCCTGTGCTTAATTGGTAAGCAATAGACAAGATGCGCAGTAGCTGAGGTTGTTTGTTTGTTCATGTCAAACTACAATAGGCTGCAGTGCTGCTGTAAATGTCAAATGACTTGTGTGATACAAAGGCAGTTTGATATAACACTTATTTCAACTGATCACCACATGGTATTAAAGCCTAGAACAATACCAAAAGGAGAGTTCAACCCCTCGAGTGTCGTTCAGATAGCAAGAAGAAATAACATTCAACGGCAAGTACATACCCACATTTGGTCATCTTCCATGTCACTAATCAGGCCCTATGTAGTTCAGTTACTGTAGAGCATAAGGGGGCCCAAGACCCTCACAAGTCATGGCTATACATATGTTCTTAATGGCGTTTCACATAGCTGTTCGCACTATCCGCCCCGGTGTCACGATATATGACCACCGTGGTGTCATGAGATACTACCGGTTGTATTAGACCAAAAAAGACACATCCAACTGTATAACAGTATAGATGGCAGTCAAAAAGATGATCTGAGGCGGACTTGAACCGCCGACCTTTTGTGTCCAAGCAACAGAGTTACTGTTAGACAAACGTGATAACCAACTACACCATCAGACCGTTTGTTGTTGATGGTTGCCTCCTAATCAGATCTTAAGAATTCTGTAGACAATTTTGGAAACGTTGCCGGGCCGACCCATGAATTTGAGCAAGCTCACATTCAAGATGTGCTACGGACCTCTACACTTGCACATCGTGGTATGTAACTGTTGACAAGCCAATGATGTTCCTGGATGACACCATCCACGGCTGAATGATCCTCCCTATATCAACAACCTGTCGTTTCAACTGCACGTGGCTCATCTAAACAACGTGGTACAATGTTTACTGGAAACCCCATGAGATGTGAAGCCAGCTATGGTTTCCCCGCACTTCACGTGGGTTAGACAGAAATTATTATGGGTTTAGACTTTCGTGTCAACCTTGGTGACAATTCCTCCCAGAATGCGCTTTTATCAGTGCTCTACGGAACTCGGCAGTTGGACTTTGATAAAACCAAACCCCGGCTTTGGTGGTCCACTTCTCCGGACACATGCTACCGAGTCGCCTGCGATTAGTCACTCCAACAAGGCCCCATTTTTGGTGGGGATGATGCAATAACCCTGGAATTACACCATCGGCGGCTCTGGAAGCTGGAAGGAGTAGTTTTTAGTTGTGGGGCCTAAGTAGCCCGATCGGCGAGGTTTCGCCCGAGACAGATGGCCCCTGGACTACTAGCTTCGAGGTATGGTGCAATAGCGGCTGTGTCGAATATTTTTACGCCGTAAAGTCGAGGTTGTTGGTGTTTTTGCCGATCTTCCGGCGTCAACTATACACATGTAGTGATCTCTGCCGGTTAACGCCGATGCTGTCTGGACAAATTATAAACGACAGCATCCAGTATATACGGAATTTGGCAATCGAGACCATATTCGTATTGGTAATTACCAAAGATGCATCATTTGTTATCAAGGGTACTGACATATTATATCACATGCAAATAATTCATTGCCCCAACTAATTCATGAATCTTTTCGATTTTGTTGAGAAAATAGCTGTGACAGTTGTAGGGTATGGATTTCAACCCTGGTAAACAATTGCATCATTGGCATGTGAAAGGCCTGATGATACGACAGATATAATAACTGTTCACAACAATATGTGATAGTGAATACGTAAGTATGTACACATATATGTATGTACATGCACTCATGGAAACTACTAGTTGGCACAAATCCCATGTTATACAACAATCGTATTCCGCTCCGAAAATGTCACCATTTACCCGTAGTAAACAAAGATAGAACTTCGCTGTCGTCTAATGTAAACCGGTACAAAGCAAAAGTCTTGGTATTGTTCCTCACGGCCCCTCCTTTGACCAAAAATTCGAAAAGGGGCCAACTCAGAGACATCTTACTCTAAAACACAGTTTTTGCCCTCGATCATGCCGTTAGTGGCTACGTTAGAACCTACGTTAGAAAATTCCTCAGCGGCAAAGCCTTCTATAGGCCCGGCGAACCCTTAGCCAGGCACCGGGAAGGGGCGCTATCTTCATTGAGATGCTACTGTATTTTTTTTCACTCTTCCTCCTTGGGATCATAGAGTCAATCCGGGAATCCTACAGCAAATTTCTACGCTACCAGTAACGTCAGTTCCTTCTGGCTTGTCCGGGTTTGACCCATACCAAATTCTCCATATATCACGTCCTGATCCGCTGGTAATTTCCTTCTTCTCGTTCAGTTTTTGTTTTTCTTTTCTTCTTTCTTTTCTATCTTGTCCTCATCATCACCAACCAGACTCACTCTCTATCCATCGAGGTTAGTTAGAAATATACCCCTGCAATCTCTCTAAAATGGCTGCATGTCGTCACTGATGCAATTCAGTTTAGCGAACAGACAAACAACGCAGACGCTCAGTATACTGTGGATGATTGGGTCAAACTAGACCCTGCTATCACGCCTTCCGACCCCGCCATCGATTTTTTTTCAACTGATGTGTGGGGTTAAGAAGGCACACGGTAGCAGATGCCGCTGTTTAGAGGTTTCCTATATAAACAGACTTGTCCCACTAACTTTTTTGTCTTTGAATCTTCAGAGCTTCATTCCTTTCTAGTTCCACGAACCAGAATCACATACTCTTCAAAATGTCTGCTAACACTGGCACTTTCCTCTTCACTGTACGAACGATCCGTCTTACTCTCTGTTTCGAACCAAACCAAACTAACACGGCCGTTTGCCACTCTACAGTCCGAGTCGGTCGGTGAGGGTCACCCTGACAAGATCGCCGATCAGGTTTCCGATGCCATTCTCGATGCCTGCTTGGCTGAGGACCCCCTCTCCAAGGTTGCTTGCGAGACTGCCACCAAGACCGGTATGGTCATGGTTTTCGGTGAGATCACCACCAAGACTAAGCTCGACTACCAGAAGGTTGTCCGCCAGACCATCAAGGACATCGGTTACGATGACTCCTCCAAGGGTTTCGACTACAAGACCTGCAACCTCCTCGTTGCCATTGAGGAGCAGTCTCCCGATATCGCCCAGGGTCTTCACTACGAGCAGGCTCTTGAGGCCCTCGGTGCTGGTGATCAGGGTATCATGTTCGGTTATGCCACCGATGAGACTCCTGAGCTCTTCCCCCTTACTCTTCAGCTCGCCCACAAGCTGAACGCTGCCATGTCTGCTGCTCGCCGTGACGGTTCTCTTCCTTGGCTCCGTCCCGACACCAAGACCCAGGTCACCGTCGAGTACAAGCACGACAACGGTGCCGTTGTTCCTCAGCGTGTTGACACTGTCGTTGTCTCTGCCCAGCACTCTGACGACATCACCACTGAGGACCTCCGCAAGGAGATCCTTGAGAAGATCATCAAGGTTGTCATTCCCGCCAAGTACCTTGACGACAAGACCATCTACCACGTAAGTTACTTTGTTAAGTTTCTCTGATATCAACCAGATCATTCGCTAACTCCCCCATAGATCCAGCCCTCTGGCCGCTTCGTCATCGGTGGTCCCCAGGGTGACGCCGGTCTGACTGGTCGTAAGATCATTGTCGACACCTACGGTGGTTGGGGTGCTCACGGTGGTGGTGCTTTCTCCGGCAAGGATTTCTCCAAGGTCGATCGTTCCGCTGCCTACGTTGGTCGCTGGATCGCCAAGTCTCTGGTTGCTGCTGGCCTTGCCCGCCGTGCCCTCGTCCAGCTCTCGTACGCCATTGGTGTCGCTGAGCCCCTTTCCATCTACGTCGACTCCTACGGTACCTCTACCAAGAGCTCCGATGAGCTCGTCAAGATCATCCGTGACAACTTCGACCTCCGTCCCGGTGTCATTGTCAAGGAGCTCGACCTTGCCAAGCCCATCTACCTCCAGACTGCCAAGAACGGTCACTTCGGTACCAACCAGAGCTTCTCCTGGGAGAAGCCCAAGGCTCTTAAGTTCTAAGCTACCCATCTATATTTGCTAGATGACTAGTTTGGGACTGACTGAGTCGTCTGTCTATCTCTGGTAGATGTTACTTAAACACAATGTTGTGTCCTAGTGTTTCTGTACTCTCCCATGGTAGTCAGTTTCTTGTCACCTTAATTGGTAACACTTAATTGTCTTTTTTTTGTTTCTTCTTTTATCACATCATCTACTGGAGGGTACAGCACACCGCTTCATCTTCTTCGATTTCTTTATTGATATTTTTTTCTTTTTCTTTTGTGTTTTTACTCATTGAGGCCACATTCAACCGTGGCCTCGTCACGCATTTCCTGTCATGATTAGACGATATCATTCCCCTTCGCGTTTGCGAAGAAGGGCCCAAAAAGGCATAAGGCGTAACGGTTTACTTCAACGAAACCAACTTGAATTGGGTATGGGGGACATTTTAATTGCTGCTTTTTCTTAGTTTGTTTTTATATGTGTGTCTTTGGGGTCCCCGATGGTTTCTCTGCTCACACAATCCTTTCTTTTCTTTGTTTATGGCATGTTTGCCTTGTTATTTGGAGTTTGTTTGTCTTGGAAGAGTCTATGGCAAATGGAATAGTGGTGTCACTCTTTTGCTGATGACTACTTTGGATGAATTGTCTTTTATAAGGCATACATTGTCATCTGATGGTTGGGTCTTTTGATAGATTAGTCTAGTCCCGATGCACAATGATATGGAGAAAGGGAGCAGGTCCCTTTTGTTTTACTACTGAAACTTTTGATGTTAAATTTGTGTGACACAGTGTTTGTATGTGTTAGTGTTGAAGATAAGGCATTTACTGACGTAATTCCAAAACTCGAGGTGGAACATCTATTTCACGTTATTGTTTCACAAAAAAGATTATCAAAGTTTTGAATATTTGTATGTATATTCGTTTTTGTACTCTTATCGCTCGTCCCAGTTAAAAGTAAACACCCCCCAAAGAAAAATAAAACCATCAATTCTAATAAAACAGCAAAGTAGGCGGGAAAATCGAACAATGTGGTTGATCGAATAATAAAAAAACTACCTATTTTCTATCCGGATAATCATCGTCCCACAAGTAAACTTTCACGACCACAGGTCATGAGAAAGATCATATAATCAGAAGCGTAAAAGAGAAACATGTAGAACACCAGCAAAGAACCCGAAACAAAAAGAAACAAAAAAACACTACTGAAAACACAGGAAAATGCAAACAACCAATCTCATCATTGACAGTCTAAGACAAAGACAAAAACTGCTTCACTCAGAAACGGGAAATTTACTCCTGGTCAACAGCAGAGCCACGGCGGGCCCAGCGGAGCTTACCGTCACGGCGAGCTACGGAACCATCCTCCTCAACACTCTTGGTAGAGGCCTTGTTGTTGCCGGTAGCGGCCTTGCCGTTGTTGGCAGCCTTGGTAGCACCAGCGTTAGCAGCAGTCTTAGCAGCGGTCTTGGTAGCAGAGGTAGAAGCAGCAGCCTTGGTGTTACCAGCGTTGGCGTTCTTGTTGTTGTTGTTGTTGTTGTTGTTGTTGTTGTTCTTGTTGGCGTTGGTAGCGGTGGCCTTGGCAGCAGACGAGGACGAGGTGGCAGAAGTAGCAATGGTAGGGGTCTCGGCAGGGAAGCTGGTGGTGGCAAAGGTGGCCAGGAGAGTAGAGATCACAGCAAGGTCGGCATTGGCACCATCACTACCAGAGTTCTGGTTGGCAGCAATGGCAGCGGGAAGATCCTTGTTGGAAGTGAGGATCTGATCCTCAATAGTGGCAAGACTGGCGGAGGCCGCGATGCTAGCTGGGGTGTTGGTGAAGGAGTTGCTTACCTGTTGGACGGGGAAGCAACCACCAAAGGGACCAGCCAGAGCATTGTTACGGCAACGAACAGTGCAGACGTTACCGGTAGAAGCACCAGTGCAGTTCATGTTATCAGGCATGACAACAGTGATGTTGAAGTCCTCAGCTCTGACCTGGGAGAAACCGTTGATACCGGGGATGTTGTTCTTGACAACCAAGGGGGTCTGGCCAGTAAGACCCAGGGTGTTGGAAGTCATATCCATGTCGCAAGTGTAAGGACCGGCACCGTCAGCGTTAACCTGGTGAAGGGTAACAGTGACCTCGTCACCGGGCTTAGCCTGAGTGACGGCCTTGGCAGCAAGAGCAGCCTCAGTGTTCTCACCGATATCAATGTTACCGGCAAGCTCAGTGCGACCACACTCGTTGACAACGTTGGCCTTGATCTCGGCATCACGGATGATGGTGGTGTCGAGCTGGCAAGGCTTAATACCAGTGCAGTTACGGGCGATAGAAGCCTCGACTATTAAGAACGGTTAGTATCACAGATCTCTGTGTGACTATCAAGATCGGTGTGAAAGAGACATACCCTTGAAACCAACGGAGGCAGGACCAGCAGAACCCTGGGCGGCAAGAATGACGGAGTGGGCCTGGGCAACGGCAGCGAAGGCAGCGCCAACAGCGATCTTAGTCATGGAAACCATTTTGAATATGTGTGAATTTGTGGTTTATGTGAAAAGTTAAAGACTGAAAAGTGACGATAAAATCGATCTAAGAGAGTGGTGGGGTGGGATGATGAAAATGGTGGGTTTAAAAAATAAAAAATAGATAATTAAAAGCTGAACCAGTCAGTAAGAAGAATAATAAAAATGAAGGCCAACCAGGACCGAAGAAAAGAAGAGATAGAGAGTTTGGGGGGAAACTGAAAGAAGAGTGGGTGAAGAGGAAAGACAAGAACAAGATCAACAAAACAGAGCGGAAGTCCACGTTATATAGACTTCTCAGACTGAAGGAATCCTACCGTCGGGAAGTTTAGTCTCAAGCAACCATGACAAGGGGGTCCTTCGCTATGCTTCCATTGAACAGTGACTTACAGACTGAGTCTTCATACACTCTTTGTTGAAAGTATACTGTTTCCTCACTAGCCGAGACAACCTTAGTTTCTCTCGCACAGATCCATGTAGCCCTTGCTTGCCCCAGCATTTCTCAATGTGTAGGTAGGCCGGTCATTCAGATGTCTCGAGCGTCTCAATGCAACGCAGACTGTTGCAGGAATCTTGGCTGGGCAGTCTTGCAAAACAGGGGCCCCCGTTCCGTTGATGTTGGTGTTCGAATTTGGAAAGGGCGGTTTTACAAAGGAGCGCGGGTTTGCTTGGGGCGTGCGTGAGTGAGTGAGTGAGAGCTTCGAGGAGATGCCCCGTGTTAAGAGCCGGGGGTTGTCTCATTTCAATGTTTGATCCAGGGGCGTTTTGATCATGATGACCGTCGCAGATTCAAGAGCGGCACCGAGTCGGAGTGTCTTGTAATAGAGGAAAACGGCTATGTGGGTGATGAATAGAATGGAATACCTAGTTTAGTCATACCTAAAACACAGACGGCGGGTATCGAAACATAGTTAGAGAGTAAGGGTCTAGGCTTCGGCTTCCGGATGTTACAATGGTCTGGATGTTTGCCTCGATGAACGACCAAGTAAATCGATATACCTCATGTGTACACAAACGAACCTCACCAGGTTGAGTGATAATCACAAGCAAAAGATCATCAATTCAGTGATCATCTGTAAATCCGGATAATGCAAAATGATGATGGATGCATCAATAAGCAAACAAGCCTCGTTAGTTATGGGAAAATGGAGATGACACCGGCTGGAATGCTTGGAAACTTAATCCCGAATGCTTACAAAGAGGTCTAGACCTATTCACAGCTTTGTCAACATGGGATGGCAGCTTCTCGCCCAACAGTGAGTTCAAAAAAAGTATATCCTACCGCTTGTTAGTTACAGTAACCATATTCCAAGACCTTCCTTTCTTCTTTTAACTCCTTAACCACAAAAGGCCCAAGCTAAGTCCAATAACATAGCGCATACTACTTACTGCATGCCTCATAGTGGGTGAAATGAAAAGGTATCCACCACATGAAACGCAGGTCCTCAGGAGCCCGTGTCTCACTGGGGTAACAACTGGGAGGAAGCCGTTTATTCTTTCCTCCATGGAGACAACCATATGCTAATTCCGGGTCAGCCTTTCTTCGTTTCGGGTGAACGGAGTTGTGAATGGAGCCTGACCTTGAATCAATGATCATCGGGATTCAAAAACGGTAAACACACAGGACGTCTGGGTATATTTGATAGGGTTAGGGTGCAATTGACGACACACGCCAAGGGTGCCGTTCCTTCCGACTAACACTGTTTCTCGCCTAAAACTAGCTTGATTGAGTTAAAATCCGCCATAAGAGGAAAGTAGCACATTTTGGTTACTTCTGTCGTGCAACGGCACAGTGAACGACATGCCTTGTTGGTATTTGGTAGAGTACACCTCTCATGATAACCTCAAGCTCGCTAGATCTTACTTCATCACACATAACATTACTCGCGTATGTATATGTCCATC
Organism: Huntiella decipiens; assembly: GCA_003032515.1. Taxonomy (NCBI): domain Eukaryota; kingdom Fungi; phylum Ascomycota; class Sordariomycetes; order Microascales; family Ceratocystidaceae; genus Huntiella; species Huntiella decipiens. The sequence continues at coordinate 113,458 of NETU01000403.1, read as the reverse complement.
CACTAATATTATGCTGATTCCCTTGTTCCCTTGTTTTCCACGGCCTATGGCTATCCGGCGAGGCCCAAGCCCATAATCCCAACCACGCGCCAAAGCACAATGATTTTGTTCGCCAGTCTACGTGTAGCATATTCCTGACTTGTTCTCAGACCTCATTTTTAGACGCTGTTGTATGTTGGCTAGTGATTACCTGGTCAATGGGTGCATATGGACATGCAGGTGCATCAATACTGATGTTGAAAGGGTCCACGGTGGATATCATAGGATATGATGAGCCTCAGGAAAGTTGAAGCGAGTTATTATTCAGGATTGAATGAATGGATGAAGTCGATTCATGTACATACATAGAATCAGGGCGGACGCCAAGAGTTGTGGATATTCAAAAGCTGCTTCTAACAAGTTCCATTCGGGCGTAGCGATACAACACAGACCTATAGGTTATCATGTAAATACGAGGCTTAGAACGTGAATTCAGAGTTGAATATTGACAACCTCCACGTCAACTGAACTGACTGAGAACCATATAAATCATCCACTTTCGTCATGAAAAAAATGTATGTACTCCTTAGTAACTCACCGATATTCCATGTCCAGGCTACGAATAATGGCCTGACTATCCACAAACCGCACATTGCCAAGCTATCAGAATAGCCTTTTGTCTCCACCGCCCCAACCGGTTTTTAGACCAACTCTAATCGTTAAAGCCTATAACCTTAAAATAATAACCACTCCTCATGAGAATAAGCCTCAGTGATGTGTCCTTCATGTTTCGGTATGGTTAGTACGAAACTTGGGTTGGATTTAACTGACATACGGGTGGCTCATTGGGTAGTTTATTGTATCATTGAGTTGCCGACCAGCAAAAGTAATGTTGGCGGGTCGAAAAAGGAAAGTGGACATACCGTAGACCCTAGATAGTCCGATAAATCAACGGTATACTTTGAGGAGGTAGATATGCATGTTCTTGTTGTTCTGGGCCCTGGTACCGCTAGTCTGGAAGGAATCCAGCTATACATCACAATACGACATAGAAAGAATAGCCTCTTCATACAGTTTCTCGACTTTCTCTCTCAGTAAGCCCCGAGAACTTATTCCAACTAACCCACTATGAAACCCCAAAAAGCCCCTTCTCAAACCTGTAACAACCCCCTTCAAAGGCCAGCCTCAATCATCGCCGTCATGGGTCGGAAGTTTAACGCTCAAACGCACGAACCCGCCGCTCTTTGGTAGACCCAGACTTTTTCTCTTGGAGCTTGAAAATGGCATCGGGCTTAATGGAAAATATGGCTTTGGTTGTCGTTTGACGGGTGTGCCTCAGCTATAGTTACATAGTCAGCTCGGCAGATCGGATACAGCCGCTGGATATGTGGTTGACAAGTTACGTCATGAACGCGAACAAATGTCATAGGGTTTGGAATGATCAAATTAGGGGTTTGTCTGTCTCTATTCGGTAGGGTTAACCAACCACCCAATAGGGTATCTAAATCCACTTCTGAAATGACTAGTGGGGCATCTTATCTTAAGCTTCCCATTGGTACGATAAGAAACTAACCATAGTTGACCATAAAATTTCCAAATCTTGATATCAAACTCCTGATTCTCTTCTTCTTCATCACCAAACGCGGGTTCCTCAACATCAGCTCCAATTTGAGCGGGAACCCGCCTCATTCAAAGAGTAAGTTTCTTCTTAACGCCTAATCTCGGTGATGAACACCCCTTTCACTAATAGGAAGAGCCGTCTAAGACCCTCACATTCTCCATCCCGTTTAACGACACCAAAACTCAAAGAAGTTCTGGTTCCGAATCTTCTATATCTTCCTTCGCTTGCCTTGGGCCCCAGCATACCGACTCATGAGCTGTAGTCACGTTCTCGTTTGACTTTGTCATCTGGGCGGGCGGGAAGTATCTGTCGCTGGCTATAGGCTGACGGGGTACTTTCTTTGCTGTTTACAGTAGTAGGGAGAGATTGGAAGATTTGGTGGGGTTGAGATTGTGTTGGTCGTGGTGCTGAGAATTATGGGATCTGAGAGATTTTGTTGGCTTTTTATTTAGTCTTGGTGACTTTATGCTAACTTTTAACAGCGTAGATGTAGATGCTGGTACATATCTTATGAATAATGACATTACATTAAACCATTGAACTTTTCTATACTTTGAAATCCGTGACCTGATTGATCTATCAAATTACACATGTACACCGAGTGGACTTCAACGCTTCACCGAGACACTTGACAAAGAACTCTATATCACTCTAAAAGTATGCTCTATGTATTCATACCTCCCAATACCACATCATGAATCGTAACACATAACAATATCCTCAAAAATCAATATCCAACTCAAAATCATCATCCCCAAAATCTTCAACATGTCCATCTATCCTCCCCTCTGAAACTTGAACACTCGGTAATCCGCTCTTACCCGCTCCAGCCCTAACAACATCTTCAAAACTAAACATATCTTCGTCCTCGTCATCGTCAGAATCATCTGCAAACATGCCCGTTTTCTTCGGGATGACCCGTTCCGGCATTGGTGATGAGGAAAAGACGTTGCGGACACGAGCAACTGATAAGGTCTGGCGAGGTGGCGAACTACTCGGGATAACCACACTTTTCTTCCTAGGTGGTTTTGTCGTCTTGACGGGTGACGAGTCAAGATTAAAGATATCGTCACTTCTTTGGGTTGCCATTTCTAATTCAGATTCGTCTCTGTCGTCGATGAACCCCTCCAAGTCGGACCCATTGTCATCTTCGTCGCCAGAGTCTTCCATGTCACTACTCCGTAGACAGTCATCACCGATCTCATTCTCCCCGAACCCTTTTGGTTTTGCCGTGCGAGACCTGGTCGTAGTTGCTTTCTTCTTAGCTCGTGGTTTCTTCGTAGTCTCACTCTCCTTGGCCTTCGTAGTCTTCTTTGTAGGTGCCTTTCCCTTTGCCTTGGCTTTGGTCTTTGCAATCTTTCGTGGTCTGCCATCAACCATTTCTTCGTCATCTTCTAACAAATTAAACAGATGCGCAGGACTTGAAGGACACAAGGCAATGGGTTTCCTCCTCTTGACACCTGCTTGATCGTGACTACCAGGTTCCGAGTTAAGATTGTCTTTAGGAAAGACATTGTTAGTCTTAACAGGCGGAAGAGAAATGTCAGGAAGATCAAAATCGTCATCATCCCATCCGTCCATATCGTCAATACTCCGCTTCTTACTCAAAACCGAAGACGGAACAGGAAGATTATCACCAACGACATTGCCATCATCATCCTCCGCTTCAAACTCGGGAACACTAATCTCCTCAATCTTAGGTTCCGCCTGAAAGTCATACATATCTGTATATCGATCTTCCGTATTCTGTCTGTCTCCCAACTTCTTAAACAGCAGCACAGCCTCCTTGGTCTTATCGCCATGACAAACGTTCACAGTTGGCCTCAGAACCCGCTGTAATTCAGGATATTGATCGGTTCGGGGCTCGTCAATAACGAGATTGACCGTCCCTTTAGACATGACTTTGCGGTACGTTCGATCAAAGTATTCACGATCTTGTTGGTTGAGCATGACGGACTCAAATGGTGGAACGTGGGCAATGTAGTTGAGTTCGTTGTACTCGGGACTCGGCGACCGAGGACGGAGGTGGATAGGACGAGCAGGCGGAACTGGAGAAGGAGATAACGACACGGGGTTCTTAGAACTTGATCCGGAGGTAGGCTCCATCATACTCGATGCCTTAAGGAACCCCGTGATAGCCCCATCCGGCATATGAAACTTCTTGGGTGGAAGCTTCTTCTTTGTTTTAGCTCCAGGCCGTTTATTTGGATCCACTTCATTCTGTTGGTTCTGCGTATTCTCAATAGGAATTTCGATAATCCGTCGATCAACTTTCGGTTGAATATGTCTTGGAACAATTCGTCTGGACACGTCAAACCGATATTCAAAAGTATCACCGGAAGAAATCAGTTTCTGCATAGTCTGATATGCATCCTGGGCTCGCTCATACTTTTCCTCCTCTTTACCACGGGTCAACAGTAAGACAACTCTTCCTGCTCTCTTACGTCCGGTACGACCCATACGTTGAAGCATACGAATAGGCGACGCTGACGCATCGTAACACACGATCAAATCGACCTGACCAATATCAAGACCCTCCTCACCAATCGAAGTTGCAACCAAAACATTGAACTCGCCCTTCTGGAAAGCCTGAATGGCAGCTGCTTGATCCTTCTGCTTCATTCCTCCAGATCCAGACTTGGAAGCGGCCTGTCCAACAAAGCACCGAGCTCGAACATTCGGCTGCCGATTGAGAATATCCGTGATATGCTCTGTACTGTCTCTGAATTCACTGAACACAATGACCTTGGAGTTGGCTGGGTCGTCACAAGTTACAAAGTGTTCAGAAACCTCCTCTTTGAGAGCTGCTAGCTTTGGATGATCGACAAAGTCTGGATCTCTTATCCATGTCTCAATATCATCAATCATCTCTTTAAAGTTTTTGTCGTTGACTAAACTCGTCTTGTACTTGGATTTGCTCTTCTTAGTGTGTACTTCACGGGCAATCTCCATGATGTCATTGTAAAAGGGGATGATACCATGGTAGTTGAGAAGCTTAATAGGATGGGCTACCGTCAGCAGAATATTAAACAATGCTAAAACGACACCCTTAACTCCTTGGTTCGCATCTCTACCAGATGTTTGCATCCATTCTCTTTTAGCATTGTTGATAGTGAACGCAGCAATAGACATGGCATCGCGACCCCAAAAGACATTGAACTCTGTCAACTTGGAAGTGATGGGCTGTAGAGCCTTGGTGAAACGCTCACGAACAGTGGCAAGCTCATCAGAATAGTCCACTACTCTTGTGTCCACCTGTCGAGAATGCGTGTACTGCCTCAAATCAAGAGACTCCTCCGTTCGAATCTCAACCTTGGAGATCCCGAGATTGTTAATCACGTCCTGGACTGACTGAACGTTGGATCCCGGAGTAGCTGTGAGAGCCATTACTCTAAAACTTGAATTGAAGTTCATAATCTTACGGCACGCCTTTGCTGCACTGTAGTTTCCCGTTGCACGATGAGCTTCGTCAACTACTAACAATGCAATCTGCTTGGGATCTGCATAACCACGGCTGATGTCATTTTCTAGAGTTTGTGGCGTAGTGAAGATGACTCTTCTCTCAGCCCATTCCTGCGCTCTTATAGCAGGTTTGACAGTACCCATGAGAATTGTCGTATCTGACTTTGGAATACCAGCAATATCGTAACAAGCAGACACTTGTTGCGAAACCAAGGGCCTGGTTGGTGCTATGAAAACCAGTTTTGCTGTCTTGGTCCACCGGTAAAAGTTAAGCATGACAGTGGCAGCAATCAGTGTCTTTCCCAGACCTGTTGGCAGTGCCACCAGCGTGTTTGCAAACAAGCAACTTTGTACAATAGTGTATTGATACTCTCGGATATTACCCAAGTTCATCGGATACTGCCATGTCTTGCATGCCTCCAGGTCCAACTCGTGATGCGTTGGGGGTTCGTTGAAGTCTCCACGGTACTGGCGACCAGAGGCTGTGAACGCGACCTCAGCCTCGCCCAATCCACCCATCAAGGTTGTTTGTCGCATTAGGCCATTGGAGCCAGGTTGCGGTATTCCGTGGTACATGGTCATAGAACGATTGGCTGACGATGATGGGGTCGCTGCTTGAGCTGAAGACCCGTATGGTGAAGACCCAAACGCTGGGCCATGCGTTGACTTGGAAATACTCCCGGTATTTTGAGAGCCGGTCTTACTATAACCACTCGGTGTCTTTGGAAACGAGCCTGTTGTCTGATGAGACCCTCCACGTGAAGATTTTTGTACGGTAGTAGCCTGTTGAACTGTCATTGGAGCCCCCACAGATCGTCTCTGTCCCCCGAACTGTGTATTCCCACCAAGAGTTGGCCGAGAAACTCCCGACGGAGCTGTGGGCCGTGATGGGGCCACAGGATTTCCGAACTGTTGCACCAATGGATGGGTCCGGGCTACACAAGAGCCACTCCCGGCCGTCGCTGGCTTGCTTGGACGAGCATTCGAAGAAGTGTCTATCGCCTGAAGCAAAGCGGCATCGTCGATGTCGTCGAATTCGTCAAACTCGTCACCCATGGCGAAACCGAATCAGGGCTACGAGTAAATAGGGTATGTATGTATGCGCCCTGTACCAGATGATTAGCATGCTTGAAAAAAGACAAAGATCGCGGTATCATGGCCCGGTATAACCCAAAATACAGCAAGTCTTAGTCTTACAAGCAAAATTCATCGGCCGCGGCCAGAGGTTCATCAGTACTGTGAAGGGCAGTCAGATTCGTGATATTTTCGAAAGTCGTCGTCGTTCAAGTATCATCGTTGCACCCGTTGCGCGCTGGCCCTCGTATTCGCCCCCACCGTGAAAACGCGCAATCACGTGATGTCGTGGGACGCTCTTAAATATGACGAAGGTTAAAAGGCTGAGGGTGAGAGTAGATCGATGCTCGAAAAAAAAAGTCAGTATAGAAGCCAAGGCCGTGGGAATCAAGTATTCACATGTATGTATGTACACCCTCATGATCAGAAATAGTGTCACTTGATAACTCTCATCAGTACATTCACAGCATGACTGCAGTCACGTGACCATTGAAGCCTAGCCTAGTTGATGATGGATGTTCCTACCCTGGGTTAGCAGCTTATGTCTCACCGCCTTCCATACCGAGCTCTATAATTTTTCTACTGCCGTGCCGCGTGAATTTTGCCTAGCTGCAGTCCTAAAACGTCATTATACTGCATTACAGGCGCCCGAACCCTGCAATCAATGATTTTTCTTTCTCCCCTCTCCAACAGACGGTCATCAACGCCTTTTTTGCATTGCAACACAGACATCACGGTAACCTCACATTTTCCTCTGTTCTACTTGTCGCTGCACTTTTCATCCCCATCTAGACTTGCGATTTGCCTCTCAGACTTTTGAGCAGCACCCGGAGGCCCGTCTTTGCTGCCGCGACACTCTTTGTTTTTACCAGTCGCTCTTTGTCCGCCCATTTCAGTGCCTACTCTTCTACCGGCTTCCACAAAGAGTATCCACACCGGCAGCTCGCGATTTCTGTAATTTATCTGCGCCTTCTACCTTTGGCTGTTCCTTCTTTATTGTCCTCGCGGCTGCTTTTTTCTCTTGGGACTTTGTTTTGGTCTTATCCTGAAGACTTTTCAAAGCCCGTCTTTGACAAACTCTCTTCCTTTACCATCAAGCGCGACCAACAATTTCAACTACAACGACGTTTCAAATCAGCTGTCTTCTATTACTTGTCCATTGCAGAATCATCTGATCACATTAACTGTCCCATCTTCTTGTTCCATTTGTTTTGTTTTTCTTCCGCTCTATTCCTTCTACTCTTCTTTTAATCTTCAACCAATACACATCCCACAATGGCTGCCGGCGGTCGTACTCGCGGAACTACCCGCAACTCCAACAACTCCAAGCCCAACCGTTCTTCTGGTACAACTGGCGGTGGTATTGCCAAGCGCCGTGGCGGAAAAACAGACGGTGATGGTGATCTCGATATGGATCCGACAGCCCGGCGCAACACTGGTCGCAACGGTGCCTCCAACAAGGGCCGTGGCGGCCGTAACGGCGGTCCTGGTCGGATATCCAATAACAACATCGACGCCATCACCAAGCACATCAACGGCGAAGATGTCTCCAAGCCCGGTCGTGCACGCACTCGTGGGTCTAAGCAGCCCTTGAAGTGGTTGCGCGTTGAAGGTGTCAAGGGAAGCAAGGCCGCTTCCAACGAAGACGGTGGTGTGAAGAACTTGGTGGACTTTCTGGAGCGCAAGGCCAGCGCAATGGCGCATAGGGGGTCTAGCAAGCCCGTTCTCGTCAGACAGGTAGGTCGATTTCTTTTTATCTGGTTACTTTGGGATGGGTGGTACGGCTATGGGTGGTCTGGGAAGATGGACTCTGGATTTGGATATACTACGAGTGTTGGCTACATGGCATGTTGCGGGCGTGGCTATTGGATGGAGGGGTGTTTATCTTTGACTTTTGACAAGATAGTCACACAGTATTTTCTGTCTTCTGGCTCGTTCCATCTGGAGAAGACCGCAATACAACTGACCCCTCTGTTGGCCCCTCAAACGTGACATGTCGTAGCCCCTCACGTAGTATGTCCAGGGCCAGTCCACAATGACTACACGGTCGTTCCATCTCGAGTAACGGAGCTTGACTTTCTACATCTGAACACATGACTAACACGCACTATATAGCATCGTGTCGACGGGGACAATGTTTGGGTGGGTTCCGTTGAGGCAGATCGTGAGGAGCTTTTGAAGCTCAACACATTTGTCTTTGCTGGGTCCGCTCTTACCATCGAAGCCCAAGACATCCCTCCTCATGTCTTGGCTGGCAAGAGTTCCGGTGCTCTTGAGTTGGAGGAGAGATTACGGGCAATTTTGGCTGAACGTTACGATATGGATGCCAAGTTGCTGAAGTTGGATAGTTTGGCTCAAAACGAGTTCATCCAGGCCAGTGGTCTTATGTCGACCAGTGATCGGGCGGACAAGATGTTCCGTAGCCTGATGAAGATTTGCAACGACCTGTTCAAATCGAGACAAGCCAAGAGTGATGCCATCGAAAGCATCACCGTTTCTGGTAATGGCATCACGAACGTCTCGCAGGTCGATTGCCTTGCCCAAACTTTCCAGGATCTGAAGAACCTAGACCTGAGCAACAACCAGATTGCTACAATGCGTGGTCTAGATACGTGGAAGAACAAGTTCCAGAAGCTGGAGACTCTTTTCATCACTGGAAATCCCATTGAGGAGACTCTCCCTACCCACTTGCAGACTCTGCTGACCTGGTTCCCCCGGCTTCAGAACATTAATAGCAATATTGTTCGGACTGAGGAGCAGATCCAGGCGGCCATCGAGGCTGCTAAGCCCAAGCCGATACCCCAGGCTGGCACCGACTTCCAGGACGAGCACGGTGTGGCCCAGAGTTTTCTGCTGGACTACTTTGGGTTATATGACAGCGATCGGGAGGCACTTGCTGCCAAGTATTACGATACAGCGAGTACCTTCTCTCTTGCTGTTGACACTGTTGCTCCCAGAGACCCCAAGGTTCCGGTTCTTTCTTGGGCGCCATACCTCAAGATGTCCCGCAACCTTTTGAAGGTGCCAACTTTCTCTGGTCGTGTCCAGCGCCTCTTTACTGGCAGCAATGTGATCCGGCAATGTTGGAAGACACTTCCACTGTCTTCGCATCCCTCAATCTCGACTGACATCAATAAATACGTTGTTGATTGTCAGCCGATTAAGGGTCTGTCGGATCCTACCGGGGTTTCTAAGTGCGGAGTGGATGGCATGATCATCATCCTGCACGGCGAATTCGACGAGAAGGAAGCAGCTACTGGTACCATCGGTAAGCGCTCCTTTTCCCGGACGTTCATTCTTGGTCCTGGTGTGCCCGGTGCCAACCCTATTAGGGTGGTGGCGGACATGTTATCGCTGAGAGCATACGCGCCAGTTCCAGCAGTTTATGGTGCGCCGGCTCCGGCTGCTGGTGCTGTAACTGCGGGTCCAGACCAACAGGCAGTTTTAATGGAACTGTGCAAGCAAACTGGAATGGTTCCGCAGTATGCCGAGATGTGCTTGAGTGATCCAACGGTGAATTGGGATCTAGCGAAGGGCCTCGCCCTATTCACTGAAAGACGGGTAAGTGTTTTTTTTTCCTTATTTTTTGTAATTCAATCGTGTTCTAACATTTTCACAGAGCCTCCTCCCAGCTGAAGCCTTCGCTGCCTAGTAGGCATAGTAGGGTATTTAGGCTTATGGGGTTATAAATAGGCCCACTGTATTTTTTTTCTTTCCTTTTTGTTTTTGTCCTGCAATCTGGGTTTCCATCTGTCCTTGTCTTTGGGAGGCAGGACTTCGGCGTTTTTGGATTGATGTTTTCATTGGATTGTGTTTTTTGTCATGGTTGATTAGGTCGGGATTACATTAACCAGTCTTGTGGTTTCTTTTTGCTTTATAAAAATTCTAGAGTTTTTGGGGATACGATTGTTTGAAAATGGGTTCATTGATTATGCATGCCATGTGAATGTTTTTGAAAAAGGTTTCATGTTGTAGCAGATAGAGTTCTGTGTGTGTGTGTGTGTGTGTGTGTGTGTATGTGTGTGTATGTATATATAGTTGTGTTTCAGTTCTTGTAGATTTTGTTGGAATTTTCTGATGATGTCAGTTCTTTGTTCACGGCAGATGAAGTGACTGACTGTTGACTACCCATCGGAATTCCCGTGAGAGTATGTAGATATTGATATTACACGTCGTAAGTCTATATCACTGGTAATAATGATTGTGCCTGTGCCGTCTTGCATATATAGGTTGCGTATGTACTAGCCGCAATCTAGACCATAACAAAAGAAACTAACAACAGGCCAGACTTTTCATCTTTATGCGTGTAATGATTTACGAGCTAATGACGGTTTGACTTCAACTATAATGCGTTATTGGTGCATCTACCGTGGGAGCGATTATCCGTGAATTTACCATGCATATCATAGCATAAAACCCTGAGATCTACGGAAAAGGCTGAGGCTGTGCTGGATAGTTGACGGGTGATGAAGTTGAAAAAACATGGTTAGGTTAGTGTGTTTCAGTCACGAGGAAGCTGGAGTCGTGGCAAAAGATGATGATCAGGTCTTTTTGAATTTGAACTTGTTGAAGTCAACGTTATCCCCTTCTAAATGCATCATACCCATTATTCATGATGACATTTGTTAGGGTTATGCAGGTCCCAAGCTAACTGTCATCCTGTTGTAACCTAAGAACTGAAGGAATGCATTGTTTGTGCCTTGCAGTTAGTTACATACGCATGTCGCCTGTGTTGCTTACAGGTGTGGATGATTGTCTATTGCATCTATGCCATGCATTCATTGATTGATCGGACGATACCTCATTGAACCACAATTGATATTGGATTCAACATCCGTACTTTTATCCATTCTCTTGAATGGCATTCTTTATATGCCTCGGAATTTCCTTTTCTAGTCAAACAATCTTTAATTCAAGGGGCTCTAGCTTATAAACTGACAGGCTCGGAATCCCGGTTTAGACGTGTCTTTGTGTGAGACGGACCTGGAAAATTTGTGTGTACCTTGTTCTGAGACAAAAAGACTTTGGTGTTGACGAATTAACTGGTGAAGTTTGGTTACTAGAAATTACTACGGCATTGAATGGAAGTCTAGAATACGGGAGAATGAAGTTGTAGCGATTGAGTTACGGAGTACACAAACAGTACGAAGTTGAGAGAGTTTTTTGCTCCAATTGAGAGATGGTTGCTAACCACGAGCACAGACGGTAATTATTGCACGCATTGGCACAAACAACGTTCTCCTTTTTTTCTTTCTTTTGTGAGTTGTCTTGGTCTGTTTATGGACATAAACTTTGAAAGAAGTATATTGTCTTGGTTGGATGAAGTCGGATACAACGACTAACATCTTTCTCATGAAAGCTACTGTATGTCCATTGTATGTCCATACAGCAACCCCACTGCATGGTCATCCACTCAATACCAACATGCACATTCCCTTTTTTCTTTTTTTCGCTTCCATTCCTGGACGACTGGTTTGTTCCAGAGTTGCCAGGGTCTTGTTTTCGGTGCGACATTACATGCCTCGGCGGCTGGGATTCTGGACCAGTCAGCACGAGACCCTGAAGAGGGTGGCTTAAGCCTCGTGGTGAGGCCTTGGATCGTAAAGATTTACTTGGTTGGATATCTCCTGAGATCATATGGTGATGTGGATATGATTCCTGATATACTGATACAAACAGTGCACATGATGGAACCGCCACATAAAACTTGGTGCATAATGGGCATGTCTTTAGACTGGAGGAGTTATCTACAACCTTTCAAGTGCTTAGTCCTCATGAACGGACCACACCAACACGGCTTGTCATGACATGCTTCTTTTGAGGTTAATTTTTGGAAGAATTCATTGTAACCTAAAAGCCTACGATGTTGAACCACGGTCCTCTCAGATAGACACGCTCATTGTACAGAGACTCTAAAGGAAGAGGCATACTCATCACTCAACTGCAAAATAGGTCAATGCACTCCATAACACGGAGGAGGGACACGGATAGACAGAAGCATAGACAAGGATGCATGGCTATGTCCTCAAACTTGATACAGTTGATCCGTACCATAACCACTTGTCGTTCCTTATTCACTACGCATTACACTCGTTTCCGTTCTATTTTCCGAATTTATCCTTTCCTTTCCCGTGTGTTTTCCCGCATTATTGTACCAAAATTCATTGATTGATTGGACCTGGAGTTTGATGCTCTGAACTGACTTACAATATCTGTGCTGGCCGAGTTTCCTTTTCTTCTGGCTTCTCCCGTCGTCGTTCGTTGGATACTTCCGTTTTTTCTCCTTCTTTCGCTTTTGCTGCGCTCTTTGCAACGACCTTCGGGACGTCATCCGTGAGACTTTTTTGTTTTTTTACTTTTTGATTATTGTAAGTTTGAGGAAGAGTCGAGAGGTCGAGAGACAGACAGATAGAGAGACAGACGCACTACAACACTGTCGATCAGATCAACAATAACATCGTTCATGAACTAACTAAACTCAACCATCTTTTCAGAACAATAACCTCACATTACCTTCTTTTATATTTCTTCACTTCTCATTTTCTTCGTCTTTCCTTGACACTTTTATTCTTTTTTCTCGTTATTATCTTGGGTTTCCCTCTTGCTAGTTCACTACCGACACCGACGATCGACTCGCCGAATCAAGTTCCTACTATCTTTATCGTTATAAAACCCTCATCGGAACACGATCCGCATCTGATTTCTGAACCTAAAAAGAACCAGAAGAAAGACGCCGAAAAGAAAAAGTCAAGAGACATTAAAGACGGGTTTTGGTTTTACTGTTATTGTCACTCTTACTTTTTTACCATTACCATTTTTTTCACACCTGTTTCGACTTTCATCGCCACGCTGCTTGCGTATAATACCTAGTCGATTCATTATCTGTTTTCGACTCTTAATTTTGCTGCTGTTTTTTTGTTGTTTCTCCTCACTTCAGTCTTGATTTACACCGGCTTGAAGCCTTTGGTTTTCCTTCGATATCTGATCTTTTTTTTCTTTCAGATCACATTTTGATTTCCATCTTGCTAGACTGCGAGACTCAGCTTACAAAAACAGCCCTTATGCATCTTAGAGAGCCATAACAGTTATATTCGATTTCTCTGCACTTTGATATTGCATTCTAGACTTTACCAAAACAGAAACCCTGATATAGAAAAGTCTAGACTCTATTTTCCTCGACATATAAAATGTCATACGATAGCAGCCCCATCTCTTTGAGTGGTGCTTGCGCCGTTGTCCACGACAACACCCTCTACGCCTATTCAGCAGCCGGATTTGTCAAGCTCCCTCTTACCACCGGCGCAGAATGGTCTACTTTGGCTTCCGGTGAGGCCGTAACTGGTGGTACTTGCGTTGGATCCGATTCGGCTCTCTTCATTCTCGGTGGCACTTCATCTAACGCCGATTACGATGGCTTGCAAAAATACGATTACTCGGCTGCCACTTGGACGAGTCTTACCCCATCGGATACCGTATTGAAGAACCGTCTGGGCATGTCCGCTGCCTACATCGCTGCTACTGACTCCTTCATCACCTATGGTGGTCGCACTGATGGTGCCGCTGGAATCGCTTCCGAGACCTTTTCCATCAAGGCTTCGTCTCCTTACACTGTCAGCTCAGCCACTAACCCCTTCTCTTACACGCTTCAGACCCCCATTATGGTGGACTGGGTAGCGGGTGAAGTTCTCATGGCTGGTGGTAGCACGAGCAACTTGGATATCATCATCTACAATGCCGGCACTAACACCTGGCGTTCATCTGGTGCTACCTTGGCTGACCCTGTTGCCAAGATCACCAACAAGGGATATCTCCAGGTTGGTACTGATGGAAGCAAGAGCTTGTACACCTTTGACCTGTCGCAAAGCCCTGTTCGTGTGACACGCTCTGTCATTGTTGATGCTACTGGTGGTATGGTCACTAACGCGGCTACTGTTGTTGCGGCTCGTGATCTTACTGCTACTAGCTGGCCTTCTTACAACAGCACCTTTGCGCCTACCGGTTCATCGAGTGACTCTTATGCTTCTGCTGCCGACACTTCTGGCGAAGTTTACTTTATCACCAGTGATTCCAAGATCTCGGGCTTTGATGCTACCGAGAACTCATGGGTTGACGTTGATTCCCAGCTTGGCGCTCAAAGCGTTTTGGCTACCGATGTCTCATCTACTTCCGCTTCTGGTACTAGCACTGCTTCTTCGTCTAGCTCGTCTATTTCGTCCGACTCTTCTTCAGTGTCATCATCGGCCTCTTCGACTACCACCGGTTCTTCTTCGATTTCCGCCTCTATCACCACTACTGCTACCAGTTCTTCTACCGCTGATGCCGACACTAAGAATGCCGCTGCAGCTGGTTCCAGCTCTGCTTCTTCCGCTGCCTCTGCCACTTCCACCCTTGATGCTCACCTTGCCTCTACCAACAAGGATGGTCTGACTAAGACCGAGGTTGCTGGTGCTATCATGGGCTCTATCTTGGGCTTTGCTCTTCTGATGATTGGTGTCTTTTTGTACACCCGTAGTGCTCGTCGCAAGAAGGGATACACTGGCGAGAAAGCTCGTAAGGGCCAACACTACCCCAGTGACGAGAAGAATGTCGGCATGTCCAACGAGGAGTTCATTGATTCCCTTGGTGGCCCTCCAGGTTCCAAGGTCAAGAGACAGAACACTGTTTCCATGCAATCCAACTCTTCCATCGGTATCTTTGGTGGAAAGTCCACTCCTGCTGCTGCTCCTGTTCTTGCCGCTCGCGCTGTTTCTCCTTCCGGTGGTTCTCTTAAGCGTAGCAACTCTGAGGACTCTATCGTCGCATTTAACCGGGAGTTCAAGAACAAGATTGGAAAGCCTGTGCTTAATGATGCCTCTTCTCTCCCACCAAACTCTGCCGATGGTCGTGTTAGCATCAACGCTACTGGTCGTGTGCCACCGAAGCCTCCAGGTGGTTTCACATTTGAATCTACGCCGGCGCCTGAGTCTTCTCGGAGAAGCTCCGGATGGAACAAGTACTGGTCTGGTAACTCGGCGTCGGTAAATGTTCTCGGCTACGGAAATGCCAATGCTCCCAGTGTTGGTGATGCCTCTTCGGTTTCCAACTACGGTGCTAACGGCTTCTCTTCTGGTGCCAACCCCAACAGACTGACGCAAGATTCCGCCACTGTTCCTCCATTGGTTATGCCTCCAGAGGGTCGCCCTGAACTTAACAGAGTTGCCACCGGCTCTCCAACTGTATCACACTACACCAAGTACATTCCCGCGCAGGCACAAGTTGCCACTCTGGAACGTCCCATGAGTGACGCACCCTCTGCCTACTCCAGTGGTGTTCCTCCCAGTGTCGCCGATGCCTGGGGCCAACAAAGCATGTACGGACAACCTAACCAAGCGAACCCTTACGGCCAACCGGCTCAGTCCGGACCTCCGAGTGACATGAGTTGGTTAAACCTCGGAGACTATAACAAACGGTCGTAATGTAGGAATTCAGAGGCGTTTTCTTTTTTTCTTTCGGTTGTTTTGGTGATACCCACTTTGTACATGGTGGATATTTAAACGGGGACTCGAGATTTCTTAAGGCGCAGGATTTTGGAGGTAGGAGGGTTTGTGTGGATGTTATGGAGTTTTTGTCTGCGGTTAGGCCTGGCGCCTTCAAGTTATCTCATTAGGTAGTAGATTTCTTTTCCTGTCTGGGCTAAATGTTGCCCGTCCATTCGTTTGTCTTTTCTTTTCCTTTTTGTCTTCTTCGATTCCTCGTTTGTTATTTTCTTCTTTTTTTATTGTGGTCGTTGGTGGTAATGATTATGTATGTGGCTTTTGTATATTTGTATGGGTAAATATATCGTTTTGGTCCATAATGCGGGCATTGTCTGTCGCCTTTAACATGTGACAAATGCATGAGAATGTCACATCATGTGGGGTTTAGGCACTGGTGGATTTCCATTGGGTAGCTACCAAGTTGTTTGTACCCAAAGGGATGCATGACGTCAACCTCGTCAGCTGAATTCCAAAAGGTAGTCGGGGCACGTGTTTAGGGCAAGGAAAAAAAAAGTAGTTGTATAGGTTAGGTTACTCGGTGTAGAGACAAACAAAGGAACTGTACAACTGTTTCTTTGGGTAGCGAACGGGTTGTTACCTGGGGTTCCATAATGTAATACATCCAGTTATTTTTCATCAGTGATAGGCAGGTAGGTAGGATGGGAAGGATCCTTTGGCGCCGTTGGGTTGCGATGGTGGTTGCCCTGTCATTCGTAGGAATATGGGGCTTCTTCACTTTACGGATACATTGTACAATCCTCTGATTTCAAACATCATCCCCATGAAGCACGTGAGATCTAATTCTTCCTCGTTCTCAAGATTTATATTGCCCCTCCCCCTCTTCCCATTTCGCCCCAGAACATTCTTCCCTTCTCCCTACGTTAAACCCTATTAACCCGAATTTATCTACTTTCTGATTGGTGGAGAAGCTACCAGTACCTTCCCTTGTCTAGCTTGGTCCAGATTCAGTCACACGCGACTTGTTTTGATTTTTCTCCTCTTTTTTTTTTTTTTACTTGGAAAGTGGTTTATTGGAAGGGGAAAGAACTTGTTGTTTATTCGGACGCATGATATAACGGCATTGTTTACTTTTTCGCTTCACCTATCTTTCTTCTTTTTCTTTTTTCCAACATTTTTGGTTATTTTAGATTGATCACGGCGCTGGTGCTGATTGATTGATTGATTGATTGTCTTCTTATTGATCCGCCCTGATCAAGCAACTTAAACCCCCCTCAACGTCCTGACACGTGACAATCATTCCCCTCACAGTCTCAATTGACGACGAATTATATTCACGATAACTACATCTCGACATCACCGCCAAAATGCCTTCTTCGACGCCACTTCAAACAATGCTCTCTCCAGAGCTCTATACCTACGCACACACATACCTTCTCTCTCCGTCCTCCCCATTCCAGTCTTTCCTCCGAACTACGACGACGGCCATGCAGACACTCTTTTCGAGCATCGCACCACTCTTGGACATTCAAACATCGTCCTCGTTAGTCCCTCTCTTATCCCTTTCATTCACACTGGGCGTTGCCTTTCTCCTTATCGTTTGGATTTACCGGGTGATTGCCTTTTGGACTCGTATGGCCATACGGATGGTCTTTTGGGGAGTAGTGTTTGCTATTGCTGCTACGGTTTACCAGAGAGGTGCTGTGGCCATTGCGGCCGATGTGGTGGAGTGGGGGAGGATTCTTGCCAGTTATGGTGGCTTTGTTAAGGAGGTTTGGCTTATGGAATATGAAAAATGGGAAGCCCAGGCCGAAGCAACGAGGGCTGCCAGACGGTAGTTTGTTATTTTGGGTTTCTTTTGTTTTTTGTTTTGTTTATCAATATATATCTTTTTGCCTATCATTCTATTTTAACATGTTTATATCAACCTAAAAGAAAAAAAGGACTAGTGACGTCCATATATGTCTACAAAGAAACAAAAAATCAACGCTTTTTCCCACAGACAACCCAAAAACGCCATGAAATGTATGTACCAACATAATAACCTAATTATCATCGTAGTCGGCTCCGTCAAACTCTTCATCATTCGGGTCCTTCGGCTCCTGCGCCTCATGAAACTGAATAACGTCATCAATGTAACTAAGGATTGCACCGACGCTTTCTTCATCAGTTACATCCAACTTAAGATAGTTAACCATGCTGAAACTCTCAATCATGTTGGCCACCGCTCTGTTGAGTCTCCGGAAACTCGCTCCCCGCATAACCATCTCGGAGTTGTTCGGGTCACCACCTGCCGTGCCTGTTCGTTCTCTCTCGATATCCTCGGCTTCGGCATCTCTGAAGGCCGGGTCATCGTCGATTAGACCCGCATCGGGGGTAAGGAATCTCTTGAGATCGGATTTGCGAACTTGATCTTTTACAAGATCCATTTTGGAGAGGACGTTGAGATGCGGGATTTCTAACATGAGCATGGCTGACATGGCGGAGAGAGTACCGGAGAAGAATTTGGCGCGGTCGACCACGAAGGTGGCTTCTAGGAGGTATGTTGCGCAGAGACGAATGTCGAGAGCTCCGGGTTGGCTTAGATATCTGACGAGTGTGGGGAGAACGGGAATGTGAGTGTATAGTTCGATTTGGCCGGGCATATCGAAGATGATGAGGTACTCTTCGGTGAGACCTTCCAATGCCTCGGTGAGGAAATCCAAGTTCTCCATTAGAAACTCAAAACAGTAGATTAATCCACCGTTAGGTCCAAGGCCCATCTCTTCCATGACGTCCTCAAGGGAAATCAAATCCTTGATATCTAGATCGGGCGCATGTTCAAAGGTCTCGGCGGCTGGATCTAGGTTGACGTAGAAGGTTGACCGGCGATTGAGATTCAGGTGAGTGATTAGGGCGGCAGAGAAGGTCGACTTGGATGGGTTAGCGATGACCGAGCTTGATGTATCGTTTATGCGAAACTCACTTTACCGGCCCCAGCGGGGCCCATGACCATAACACCGTATTTACTCATGGTTGCGATACTTTAATGTTACATGAACTTGAAAATTTAGCTCCATCACTTCCTGATTTCCAATGACGGCATAACGATCCTCTCCACAAGTCATGTGACCATTTCATCCAAGGGTCCAGTAGGGTTTCTAACTCACCAGTGCCGGATAGTCGCACAAATATAAACGCCAAAAAATGGGAGGATTCACTAGTATGGTTCTCTTTGCATCTCGGCGGGTCGCCGCTACTGCAGAGGTGAAACGGACACTGGGGCAGCTGGTGGTGATACGGGGCGCTGACGGGCGAGAAGGCCTTGACGAAAAGGGATATAAGAATCACTATGAGGCTGGATTATCGCAGGGACGACTGTGATTGTGATTGAAGTAAGGAAAACAGACAGGCGACATAGATTATGGTAATGCTTTTGAAGGAAGGGGGATTAAGGGGTACTCAAAAGAAACGATGGAACCAACAGAAATGGCTTCTTTTGTTCGTATGTATACAAACGCTGTGGTCCCGTCGTTGTCACACCACTGAGGCTTATAAATGATTGCCTAGACCATGTGTTCCTGCATCTGTGTACATACACATGTACAGATACACTCTAATTCCGGGCAATCATTCCAGGGTCGGCAGTCAGGTAGTTTTGTTTTGATATTGTCGTTCGTTGTCTCCTCCTGAATCAGGTGTATCGTTTTGTGGAATATCACTCTTACTATATCAACCTACAAGGCCATTCCACGATACCTTCAAAACGTATTCGATTAGAAAGAATAACCGCTTTTCTCCGAATAAAACTCGCTATTCTTCTCCACCAACCAGAGGCTCTGCTAATAACCGCCGAAACCCACGACTTGACCATTTGTTCCGTCCGCAATTTATGCTTATTCTCTTCATGTGTGTAGCGGACTTCCTATTATATCCCCTGTATCATGTCGTATCGTAGGATTCACAAACTTCCTGCCCTAAAACAATAACCGCTCTTCTCAACAAGTCCAGCCAAAATGGCAATATTAAAAGTACGCTGCTGTGAATAAAGACATGTTTTCTCTCACGGGACCCCTGGATGGGCTGGAATATAGGTGTTTGCTGTTAAGCTTTTCCCGGTCGATCTCCTCGCTTAAATCCTACCTTCCGCGGGTCCACACTGGTTGATGGTGGATATAAAGATGTCGATGGTCCTACATTCAAGAACATGAAGCTAGTCTATCTCCTCATCATCTTCGAGCAAGTTCTCGTTTCTGCTTCTGATTTCTCTGTCTTTGACTTCCAATTCCTAACCAGTCGTTCCTTTTGACCACTTTCATTTCTACTCAAACGCCCTTGACGGGATACTATACTTCAATACACTCACTCATTCTCACTCAGCTTCCTTACATACTATCAAAATGCTTCCCCGCGCCACTCTCTCTCTCGCCGCCTTGGCCACTTTGGCTCTTGCCGACAAGGCCTCCCGTACCTTTGCCGTCCTTCGTTTCAACGGCGACCCTATCCACAACGGACGTATCGATCCCATCGTCAACCCCGGCGGTGTCTCCACTCACGTCCACACTGTTCAGGGCTCTTCTGGTTTCTCTGCTTCTTCTAATGGAGAGACTATCAAGGCTGCTAACTGCACCAATGCCAAGTTGGCCGCTGACCACTCCAACTACTGGTATCCCCGTCTGTACTTCCGTGATCCTAACAATGGGACTTTGGAGGCTGTGCCTATGTTCTACACCAACGCATACTACTTCTTTGAGGCTACCGATGACGATATCAAGGCTTTCCCCACCGGGTTGTCCATGATGTCCGGTAACGTCAGTCTCCGTCTCCCCCCTTCTTCAGGAAGTGGCGCTCAGAACATTGATCCCGCCGCTGGTGACATCCAGCCCGTAGGAATCACCTGCCCCCGCACCAACTACGATCCCCCCTCATGGCCCGCTAACTCCGACGGTCTGACTCTCGGTATCCAGGATCCCAATAATGAGGGAGCGGGTGCCGGTTTCCCTAATCAGGAGTGTGACGGGTTCGCTGCCCCTATGCGTACGGACATCCACTTCCCTAGTTGCTATAACCCCAATGCTGCTTTGACCGACTACAAGACGAACACTGATTGGCCTTCTTCCGAAGGTGCCTCAGCCGCCGGTCGTCAGAACTGTCCTGAAGGGTGGATCCACACTCCCCACCTGTTCATCGAAGTCTACTGGAACACCCTCCTCTTCAAAGACCGCTGGACCCACGGCCAAGACACCCAGCCCTTCGTTCTCTCCAACGGTGATGCCACCGGGTACTCTCTCCACGCCGACTTCATGGCCGGATGGGACGAGACCGTCCTCCAACACGTCATCGACACCTGCGATGCCGGCTCCTCCGGAATGGACCAATGCCCCGGTGTCGAACTTAACTCTGACACCTGCGTTGTCCCCCCTATTATCGATGAGGACGTCGACGGTCCCTTCCAGCAGTTGCCCGGTGGTGTGGAAATTACCGGATGGAAGTTCGGTTCTGGTTCTGGTTCCAGCGTTAGCAGTGAAGCTGTCAGTGCCGTGAACAATGCCGTTTCCTCAGTTTCCTCGGTGGCTTCTGTCGCCACCTCCTCAGTAGCTTCTTCTGTTGCTGCATATGACGATGAATCAGTCACTTCATCCGTCGCCACTGCCCCCACCAGCACGACTGTTGCCTCTGCCTCCGCCTCCGCCACTAAGACCCCAGTAGGCTGCGCTGCTTCTCGCCGTCGTCTCCGTCGTCGTCTTTCTGATAACTAAGCATCTTTATATCCCTTTTTTCGTTTTTCTTGTCAGTCGTTTCCGAGATCTTTTTTGTCTATACTTCTCTTCTTTCATACCGCCGGCTTTCTGGATATCGTCGGTTGGTCTTTTTTATGTTTCATGTGTACAGTTTTGGCAGGAATGGACATGTACATTACGTCCACTGAATATACGAACTTTTGTCTTGATTTTAATGTCTTATTGAATGTTTGAAGTGAAACGACGTGGAAAGTACATGTGTTATTGCCATAATAGGAAACTCGTCGCTCAATAATGCGACTAGACAGCTGTCAAGCGCATTGGCCACTTGCCAGCACCTGTAATCGCAACCAATAATTTTTCCAAAAGCGTATCTAAACCACCAGAAATACAGCCATTCTGATAGTAATCTGACACATTATACCCCTAATTTTCATTATGTCTCTTTATCACGAGACCGCCGAGGTTCTTCGTACCCTGGATACTGCTCCAGGCTCATTAAAGAACCGAATTTTCAAAAAGACGGACCTGAAATCTCCTCCGGCGCAAGTATATGCCCTTGCTATTGAAACTGCGAAATGGAGTGAAGTACTCAAGGAGGTTATTGATAGTACAGAGTTGTTGAAGGCTGAGCGTAAGGTAGTTACATCTTCAAAAAGGCGGTTGTTTCACTTTCTAACATTCAATAGCTCACCCCAATTCTGGCCCTTCTTCTGGTTCATGACCTCCTTCTCAGTCGTGGAGGTATCTCGCTCCCCGCAACTCACGGTCTCGTTACCTCCGTAACTCGCCATAAAGCTCGTCTCTCATCAACACTCACCCGTATCCGTATCCGCAAACGCTGTGCTACCATTGACGCCCTAAGACAGCAAGTTGAAGTTGCGTCCAAGTCTGAGGATGCCGGATATCCAAGATGGATCCGTGTGAATACCATCTTAAGTGATGTTACTACTGAGTTGGAAACTACGTTTAAAAACTACAGACAAGTTGGGAGTGTTGCGGAGGTAATGGAGGCTGGCCCTGGTGAAGCTATTCATATTGATGAGCATGTACCAAATCTATTAGCTGCTAGCCCCGGTACCGACGTCACCCGCACAGAAGCTTATAAAAAGGGCAAGATCATCTTACAAGATAAGGCCTCTTGTTTCCCAGCATACCTCCTTGATGCCAGACCAGAAGATGGCGACGTTATCGATGGATGCGCTTCCCCCGGAAACAAAACTACCCATGCGGCAGCTATCATGTCAGAGAGAAACGCCGCTCTTGGTCCTGACGTGAAGAAGCGGATGGTATATGCCTATGAAAAGAGCAAGCCTAGATCTCAAATTCTTACCAAGATGGTTGGTATTGCCGGTGCCAAGGACATTGTCAAGATTAACTCGGGCCATGATTTCCTCCGGACAGATCCGGAAGCTATGGGATTCGTGGGTAGTCTTCTCCTTGATCCTTCTTGCTCTGGCTCGGGTATTGTCGGTCGTGATTCGAATCCTACTTTGTATATCCCCGAAGGTGTCCAGGCTCAAGGTAAGAAGTCACTTCCCAAGGATAAAGTGGCCAGAAAGTTAGCTCTCCAGGAGAAGAAGAAAGAACAGGAAGAGCGCGAAAAAGCCAAGGAGGCCGAAGTCCACGGCAAGAAACGTAAGCGTTCTAGTGAAGCCGAAGAAGCCGCTACCACCACCACGGATCGAACCCTTCTAGACGACGACGGAAACGAAATCTTCACCGCCTCGTCAGCTCAAGAACTTGATGCCCGTCTTCGTGCACTAGCGGCCTTCCAATATAAAATCGTGCTCCACTCTCTTGAGTTCTCGGGAGCTCGTCGGGTCACATATTCGACTTGTTCCGTGCATGCCGAGGAGAACGAGAGAGTTGTCATGGATGTTTTGAAGTCCGAGGTTGCGCAGAAACGGGGTTGGAGGATTCTAAGACGAGATGAACAAGTTGAGGGGATGAAGAATTGGCCCGTTCGAGGAGTTCTGGACATGGCGGATGGGAATTTGGAAGTTGCGGAAGGTTGTATTAGATCTTTTAAGGGGGATGGAAAAGGTGTTATGGGATTCTTTGTGGCTGGGTTCGTTAGAGATGATGAACTTGCGGAGCAATATGTTCCTGTGGAGAAGCCCAAGCTTGAGGTTTCAACGGAATCGGAAGCTAAGGCGGATGATGATTCAGAGTCGGAAGACTCATCTGATTCTGAGTCAGAAAGTGACAACGACTCGTGGGGAGGTTTCGATGATTAAGTTCATTTTCTATAAATACCAATACCCATATTCACCGGTCTATAATCCTCTTATTCACACCATCCGGTACATTGATATGTGCCTTCATCTGCCTACACGGGTAAATGTCCCGAAGCGGCTAACGCCCTGGAACCTCGGCTCAAAAACACATAGTTCAGTGCCGCATCACATCACAGTTTCGGTGACATGTCAGCAACGTTGATCCGTAAACTGTACATATGTGCATGCGAGGGAGTAAGAACGAACGAAAAAGAAAGGGGTAAAGGGTCTCGTCGTATTTTGGCTTATAAATTTGCTTGGTCTACTTGAGCCCCAATCGGAATTCAAAGTGGGATGTTTAATTCCGCAAGTCCCTACCTTGTGCGCCCGTCAATTAAGCAATCATACTGTAACCATCTCCGGGCCTCATGCTGAGGATATAGTTGCTTATAAATCTCATTGGAAAGACTTGGTCGGGCGTTGCTTATTGTGGCTGTATTTACACAAGTTCCTGCTTCATCGTAAGATATTGCAGACGTCGGAAGGGAGATAATTATCGTCGTACATACAACATATAATGAAATGAACCCCGTAGCGTAGGGTTTTAACAATGTGACTAGGGTATTCTATTCTTTACAGCAAAATAGTGCATAACAAACCAGATCGACAAGATCTATTGTTTGCTAAGCACCGGTACAAACTTGATGCATAGAAATATACACATGGGGGGGGAATAATTACTTGGTGTGCTAGAAGCTGCCAGCGGCTTCATATTAATGCAACAGTGTGGCTTATGGTTGTACGTATGTGTGTGTAATCACCACCTAACAGGAAACTGACCTTAACGGGTCATTGTTTTAAAGCCACGGAATCTGGGTCATACCGTGTGATTTAGTTGAACCAGTCTTTACAACCTGAATACAGCCCAATGACTATCTAAACACCATAAGACGGAGTTAGAATCCTAAATACAATCTCGTAAACTTGCCTCATTGTGCCTCCCGTTATTTGCCTGTATGATCCCCTGAAAGCACACAAGATCCACTTCACGCCAGTTCGCTGCATTCAGAATATGTCCCCCTATGGCTATGTCCCATTGTTGCACAGGTTGAACCGCTTTTTACGTTGCTTTATAAAGGCGGTGTCGATGTGCGGACGATGATTTACGGAGGCCAGCTGCAGGTGTTTTGGGGTTTCTTTGGTGGCACGGACAGAGATATTAGCCTTTGAAGAAGAAGTCAAATGAGACTGGAGATGTCGTCGTGGAATATGGTGTCTAGCTTTATCAACGTGGAAACCATGGAGACTACTTATAAACCAGACCATGTCTCTGTTGAGCTTTCCAGGTTAACAAGCTCTCGGGCTTCTGTCTCAGCATACGGTAGTACAACAAGACTTGGAAATCCTGCAATCCACAAGACCTTCTCTAATCAACCCGATCAACAGTTTCCTCTCGTTTTTTTTTTCAACCCCCCCAATTTACTTTTTACGTACACCGCGGAATTGAAACACCCAGCAGTAGAAGCGGATTTCGCTAAATAGACACCCTGCTCTTTTTAGCTTGATCCGTCCCCATCGCAACCCTGGAGCTGCAGAATAACTAGTGGGTTCTTATCATGGGTAGGTACGGATCCGTTGCTGGTTTGCGCCGCGTATACCGATGCTCCCTTTGTGGAAAAACCATGGTTAACGGCGAGGACGAAGAGCATTGTTGAGTTTGTTGTGGGCTTGGCTTTCTTTTCAAATGAACACAGATACTCGGGATATTTTGAGGGGATTGTTATTGCATGTGCGTTTGTTCCTACGATTCCTGCCGGATATGTCACGGATAGCATATTCTTCTCGTTAGAATACTCGGAAGTGACATGTCCCGAGAGTTTAAGTATCTGATCTACTTGGTTGATGTCGGTAATTACTGAAAGGGTTATGAGATCCAATGTTGTACATAAATACAATATACAGATCGAAGCAATTACCTTGATGATGCCATTTTGACGTCAAATCTGTAATCATCTAGGTGAAACATACATTCCTAACCACGACATAGAACATGTTTTGATACACTTTTCTGTCATGATCAACACCTTCAAAATCATGATCCCTTTATTCTCTGTAACCCCGCATTATAAAAAGTCCTGATCTCGTCGCCACATGTAATCCTCCAAAACCCGTCATCGGTCGATACATGCCACCAGCGCTCTTTTTAACCACGCCCACACGACTCTCAGCCTCCTAATGGGTCGACAAACGCCCGTGTTTACACCCATTTTCGTCCCAAATAGGATACAGTACCCTTCTTTGTTTCGACTGGACTCTCTCCTCCCCAAGACGAAGACAACTCAAGCTTTCAAAATACTACACATGAAATTCCAAGGTTCGTTTCCTTCGGCTCCTGTGGGCTGGTGTTGGATTGAAATGTGCGGAAGTAGCCTAGGGATGCTGAAAATCATTCATTCAGCTATTTCACACGCATGTGTGACCGGAAACAGTTCCCAATGAGAAAATACTTATCCGGTCGGGGATGACCTGCTGGTTCAAGGGCTGAAAGAGATCCTATTGTTTGGTTGGTTCGCCGGTTTTCTGGATACGGGAAATGACCATGGCGAAAATATCAAGTGTGCCTCATGACGAATCGCTTGCTTGTTACTGGTTTGTCATACAAGCATTATGCGCCGATTTTAATCCATCCATCATGTTAAAACCCTTGCGGAATTTGATTCCACAATAGGCGTAGAATCCGTGGTTACGCCTAAATCATTTCGCCCGTAATATGTGTATCGGTTAAATCCCAACCAACAGTAGTGCGTTATACGTCATATTTCCCCTCACTAACAAAAGTTTTCCGGGTCCTTCGAGAATTCGACAGGTGGACTTCGGGGATCAACCTACCGATCATCAAGAACCCGGGTTAATAATAACAACCGGGTCATGAACATACATACAGATCTGTTCGATTCGGTTACCATAATACCACGAGGCTTCAACATGGGATACCAAATGTTAAAAGCCGGCATGACAGTCTTGGCAGGGTGACTTTAAACTTGCTTGGCACGGGAACATTCTGTATGTGTATGAGTATACACACGCCCATTGTTCACCATATCTCCAAGGCGAAAAGAGGATCTCGATCATTCATTGGACCATAAACGTCGTGCTGCCAAGGTTTAAACATGTAGAACCTCGAATTCCGGTCACGTCTCATTGTTTCCCAAACAATCGGCATGTCGATGCAGAGTAAAGAGTGACATTTCCGAATTATGAAATATGGTAGACATCTCCAAATGCGGGGGATTCCACGTTATTCGTCTAGTCTTAATTAAACTCTCCTTGGATCTCTCGTTATTCCACGATACCAGAACTGCGCAAGCACCTCCTCAATGCTACTTCGTCATGTAACCCACATTGTCGGGGTGATACCCGAGCTCTGGAGGGAGTGACCGAGCCCAGTTCATGGTTGCAATATTTGTAATACATAAGTTGGACACATGAGTTGTACACATACATCTACGAAGCTATCTGTCTATGTAAATACACGAGTATTAAAAGTCAATGACGACATATTAAAAAAAAGTCTCTCTGGCCGATTAGTAAGTCGAATGTTCATTTGGCCACAGGTGGACAGAATGTGCAAAAAATCATACACATTATCGAGTCGGAATTAGAATTCCCAATTCCACTCACCTATCACTTTTCGTTGATGTGATTGAATTCCGTCACGGGTTTAAGCCTTATGTCCTAACAAGCCCTAGTTCAAACCAAGGAAGTAAACGGCGTCTACGTGTTAGTCAAACGTCGCTAATTCTGTGAGAACAACAGGCGCCCGTATGTACCTTGTGTACATACCTACCTCTAAGGGTATAGAAAGTTGGTTATCATTCTCAAGCAAGTTAAGCAACCTAAATCAATCACGAAAACCCATCATCCAGTTAACAGAATCACCTATTCTATTCTACTTTCCATGGTAATCTATGAATCCTTTCATTGGACCTCACAAACTCCACTCGCGGACATTGAACATCTCTAGTCTCTCGACTATGTAGCGACACCAAGCGCCGCCTAACAACCCTTCATATTCTGCCACACTGGTGGGACTTCCATGAAGCTTCGATTTACGGGCCTAATCTTGTCTGTCGACGCCCTGACCCGGCCCTATACAGGGGCTACCCCTCAGAAGTCTGCTCAACCAACCGTGCATTCAAGACAAGTCTTCTATAAACAATCAGCATTCAGCGCACCACAGTACCTGAATGATCCTCAACATCCTGAAGCGGAATTCGCAAACGACCAGGGCCCCGAAAAAAGAAAAAAGCGGTACGTAGGATTACACAAAACCAGGGAGGGGTGTAATTAGTACAAGCGGACTTCCAAAAAGGTAGTCCTCGCGAACACCAGCACCACCAGAAACTAGGACCGCCCGGGACTTGGTGATTGGATTTTTTTCTTATTTGGGCTATCTGGCCGACGAGCGGGTTTGACGTTTATATAACGCCGTGGCCTCCTCCCTTTTCAAAGCTGAAGTGGGTGGTTCTTTCTTTGTTCTGTATCATCACTTTTACCTTCTTTTTGAATTCACGGATTTCAATATCTAGACATTCATTCACCAGTCCAGAATAGACGACTACCTTGACCATTCGACTTACATCATTTTTCTTGGCGTTCATTTATATCCTTTCACGCCTGGCTCTAATAGCCAAGACGGCTAATTTTCACCCTTCATCCAGTTAAATTATATACCAGCTGCCAAGATGACGGATTCAACAGCTTCCACCATCAATGACGTCGAGGGCCTTCGGAGTACCGAGTCGGTCGGTCACTTTGACATCCTCCTCAGACCTGAACAGGTTACCCAGACCGTTCTTCAACACAAGTATGCTGGTGAAGGTACTGAGGATAACCCATATGTGGTTGAGTTCCTTGAAAATGATCCTCACAACCCCATGGGCTTCTCGTTTGCTCGCAAGTGGACTATCACTGCCCTTGTTGCTCTCTCTACCTTTGCTGTCGCTTTCGACTCTTCAGCCTACTCTGGCGGTGTTGTTCAGATTATCATCGGTTTCGGTGTTTCTAAGATCATTGCCATTCTTGTAAGCAATCTTCAACCTTGTATCGAAACAAACTTTTTACTAACTCTAGATTACAGGGTGTTTCTCTCTTCGTCCTCGGTTTTGCTGTCGGTCCTCTTATCTGGGCCCCTCTTTCGGAAATGTTCGGTCGCCAAATCATCTTCTTCTGCACCTTTGCCTGCATGACTATCTTCCTTGGTGCCGGTATTGCTTCTCAGAACATTGAAACCCTGATTATCCTTCGCTTCTTCGCTGGTGCTTTCGGTGCTTCCACCATGACCAACGCCGGTGGTGTTATTGCCGATGTCTTCAGTGCCAACGAGCGTGGTGCCGCCGGTGCTTTGTTCGCTCTTGCTCCTTTCCTGGGTCCTTCTCTTGGTCCTATTGCTGGTGGTTTCCTCGGAGAGTATGAAGGCTGGAAGTGGGTTGCTGGTCTGATGACTATCTTCACCGCCTTTATCTGGATCACTGTTTCTCTGTTCGTTCCTGAGACCTATGCTCCCGTCATTCTTCGTAAGCGTGCCCTTAACCTGTCCAACATGACTGGTAAGAAGTACATCTCCAAGCTTGACAAGATCCGTCCTCCCAAGAGCGCCAAGGAGGAGTTCAAGATTGCCCTGTCTCGTCCCTGGGTTCTCCTCTTCACTGAGCCCATTGTCATTCTTACTTCCATCTACATTGCCATTATCTACGGTACTCTGTACATGCTTTTCGCTGCCTACCCTATCGTCTTCCAGCTCCACAAGGGCTGGTCTCAGGGTGTCGCCGGTCTTGCTTTCCTCGGTATCATGGTTGGTATGATCGTTGGTGCTATTTACTGCCTTCGTGATAACGCTCGTTACATGGCTATTGCTAAGGAGAAGGGCCACGCTCGCCCCGAGGATCGTCTCCCTCCTGCCATTATCGGTTCCTTCCTTATCCCCATTGGTATGTTCTGGTTCGCCTGGACTAACTACAACTCTATCCACTGGATTGTCCCCATTATTGGTGGTGGTTTCTTTGCCAGCGGTCTGGTGTTGGTTTTCCTTGCTCTCCTCAACTACCTCATTGACTCCTACGTCATTTTTGCCGCCTCCGTTCTTGCTGCCAACTCAGTTCTTCGTTCTCTGTTCGGTACTGCCTTCCCTCTTTTCACTACCCAGATGTACAACAACCTTGGTATTCACTGGGCTTCTTCCATCCCCGCCTTCTTGGCTCTTCTCTGCCTTCCCTGCCCATACCTTTTCTACATCCACGGTGAGAAGATCCGTCTTAGCTGCAAGTTCTCTGCCGAGGCCGATGCTGTTCTCAAGCGTATGATGGCCGGTGCTGCCGCGCCTACTGTCGAGGAGGCTGAGGAAGAGGCTGAGGTCGCCGAGGAGGAGCGTAGATCTCTGAGACAGATTAACAGCCGCAATGGCTCTATCCTCTCTAAGATTCGCTCGCGGGACAAGGCTACTCCTGCCGATGTCCTCCCTGAGGAAAAGGAGCACAATGAAAAAGCTGCAGAGGATTCTTCTTGAACAGTAGAGTCTCGGGTTCCGTGAAGAGTGGTGTTGCATAATGATACAGTTATGACATGTTCATTGGTAATAATTAGGAAGTATGGTCCTCCGATATGTCGGTCACCACTTCCCCGGTATAAGTGATGTTTTTAGATGGGTGTTAAGTGCGGATCATATCACCGCACTTTTCTCCTCGGCATTGGTAATTGGCGTTTTGGTTTTTTCTTGTTTATACGGGGTTTTTATCCCTTGCATTGCTTTTTGTACACTTCATGTTTTTTATATTTGGCATCCAATGAGTCACGACGATTCAGGGATTGGGAGGACAGCTTCCGCAATAAAAACACATTGTAAATTTAACTTTTTGTTCAATCTTGTGAAGTGAGTATGTGTGTCATGATCGAATGTTCTTATACATATGTAGTTCAATCCAACTACACTGAAAAGGGTGGTTGATGTATAGAACGAGTTGAGGAAACTACCTTTCAAAGCTCTGTGTAATCATTCTGTCGAGGATAAAGTGCAACAGTTGCACATGATCGCAGTAGACGTACACTGTGTTTAGTAGGAATGCACTATGTTACTAATAGCTTATGTACGACCAAGTAGACGTGCCTTTGGCGAACATTGTCGCGATGTCAAATGCTCACAGAACTTACCATGACATCATACAGACTCACCTTACGTCGTGTGAGTCGTAACGCATTGACCAATCAAGAAGTCGACGGAATGATTAGTCAGATGACATGTGGAAGTTCTTTATCTGGACCTCTTGTGTTACAAGGTGCAGTATTAGTACATAGTTTATATTCATGTGTCAGTGTCAACTGACCCTTCACCTAGTTGGAAACACTCCCAAGTATCCAGGTTTTTGCCTTTTCACTTTCCCAGTCAAGTGGCCATGATGACTCGGTACATGTATATGTATACCTCGTGGTAGAGGACTTCGATGTTCATACTACGTTTAGAATCCTGATCCTCCGCCGTGTCTTCGAGCTCCATGATCACACCAACGAGAGGCGAATTTGAGTTTTCAGTTAGTGTGTCTATTGCGACCACTTGTTTGAAGAACACATACAACGGAAATCCGCGGGTTCCATTGATAATTGTAATTCACGAAACATGTGATATCTGATCGTCGGAGATGTAACTTCTTGAGAAAAGGGCAAACACGGAGATAAGTTAGGCAGGTCGTCTTAGCAACTGATGTACATACATACGCCATAAGCATGTTATTCGCTTGGTCAACAGCCTGCAAAAAGACGATGTTAATACACACAGAGCCTGGGGATGTCATTTGGCTTCATCAACCAAGAGGTATAGATATTTCAAACATAGTACACGGAGGTTTACTTCCGATAAACGATTAGCCTGCCCATCCCGGCTGTTTAGGTAGATGTTAAATAGTACAACAACAACCTGCCCATCCAAACCAATAGCATCTGCAGAATCCCGTGATGTGGCAGAAGGCCGATATTTTGGTCTCACCTAAAGCTATGGGCGCAAGTAACTCCATTCTTAGCGGCACTTCCCGGGATTGATCTGCTTGGCTAACTTCCCCCAGACGAGATCGTCCACGGCCTGCCTAAATTATCTAGCCCCGCCCCGTACCGGTGATACACGGACGAAGGTTCATACGCGCTCAAGAACAAACATATATATAGCGAGGGAATCACGAAGTATGTAAACGCTGGGTCTACTTTTTGTAGATACCCTACAACATCATATCAGTGTGTTCAACTTCCAGTTTCATTTTGCTCATCATACATATCAACTTCCATACCTTCACACAAACACGGTATATCGGCACTACTCTTCCCGATCAAAAGCCACATCAAACTTATATCGGCGTTAGCTCTTTCGCAACCCAAGTTATCACATACAACCCTAAGCTAAATCCGCTTTTTCTGACATGGCTCCGCAAACCCCGACGGGTAAGATATTAACCCCGGCTCTAATGTGGCTTATCCCCGATAATTTGATATCCCACATTCCCGAATCTTAAAAAAAAGAATACCAAATTTCTAACATCCTCTACATAGAAGACGAGATTAGTAACCGGTCTATCAATTTTTCCGAGTTTGAAGGTAAAGATACAGTTCATTTGGTTACCCGCTGCGCTGAAGCGTAGCCTATTACACTTAGACATATCTAACATAGCTATTACACAGCGGACAATTGGGGATTATTGTACGCTGCAATGCCAGAACCTGAAAGACGACGGAAAAGAGCCGCAGTGTAAGTCATTTTTTTGAATCCCATGCAACCTTTATGACCTTGGCAAATTTAAGCACTTATAACCGTAGCACCTGTCAAGCTTCTTTTATTTCCGGATACTACCAGAAGCGAAGACATCCCTCAGTTTGTTGAAAAGATGCACTGTCTGGTAACATACCGATATTAACTTTAACATTCATTTAGTTCATGTGTTCTTTGTCGCCGACGCAAGATAAAATGTAATCGTGAGACACCATGCAGTAATTGTATGAGATCACGTAATACCATTTGCGTTTATGAACCTTTTCCTGGTGCTCTTATCACTTCGGCTGGTATAAGCCAGTCTAGTACGAGCTCTAGTCCGGCAATACAATCTCTGAGTTCTCCGGTATTGCCCTCTAACCCAGCAAGTGAGTCAGATATTGGCCTGTCCTTAAATCGGAGGTCATTCGCTGATGGGGGAACTTCCACCAGTCAGTCTATGATTATTGACTCCGGGACTCCTTCCAATGTACCGAAGTCCACTCCAGCCAGTGCTAGTACACGTGACTTCCCTAGTATCACCAATCATGGCCATGCTGGTAGTACAGCCCAAGGATCCTCTCGGCCTACAACATCTGTCTCGGACGACATTGCGTTTCTGAAGGCTCGAATACAACAGCTTGAATCCCAAGTATCATCTCTCGGTACTCAACCCGCCTCGAGTGCGAGTTCCCCACACTTCTCATTCATGTCAGTCGGACGATCCTCGATTCCAAATTCAACTCCCGGAGGTTCAGCCATGAGTCCATCTTCAAACGTGGGACCTATGCAACATACCCAGATTGATAAACAAAAGACCGCGTTTGGTGGTACATTTTATGTCCATGAGGAAACCACAGAGAAAGACGAAGAGAATATCATCACGTGCAACGCATCACATAAGACACGATTGTTCGGACAGAGCCACTGGTCTAACACGGTTTTGCACTCGGCAAGTATTTCAACCTCGAATTATAGATTCTCATTCTAACACTCTAAATAGATGATGGAAATAGTTGCCCTTATTGACCCCTATATTCGTGATCCAGAGGCACAAGGCTCAATATTAATCAACCACTGCAAACAAGTCGCCCGCGACATCAAGCACGAACGTGTGCCAGCATGGCCTACCCCATTAACAAACGAACTCCCAGGAAAGCCTCTCTGTGACGCACTTGTCTCCTGCTACATGAAAACCTTCGAAACGGTATTTCGCATCCTTCATATTCCTACATTCATGAGATGTTATGAGCGGTTATGGGATGGAAGTCCACGTGAGGCTGGCTTTTTAGTCCAAATGAAGCTAGTAATGACTCTAGGTTCATTATCCTATGATGATGACTTTAGTACTAGGGTTATGGCTGGTCGATGGCTTTATGAAGCTGCTACTTGGTTATCAGATCCCGATGTAAAGTCAAGGCTTCATTTGGAAATGTTACAATCCAAGATCATGATAGTTATTGCCAGAGAGATGATGGGTGTTGGTGGTCACATGGCATGGGGGCTTGCCGGTGATCTCCAGAGATTAGCGATTGTCATGGGTCTCCACCGAGATCCCGTGCATCTTCCCCAAATGTCACTTTTGGCTACAGAGATGCGAAGACGATTATGGAATACTATCTTGGACCTGTTGGTATCAAGTGCTATAACCTCAGGTACACCTCCACTTTTGTCCTTGGACGACTTCGATACACAACCACCCCGCAACTACAATGATTCCGAGCTACTCAATGATGCCAACCAACCACATCCCGATTCCATCATCACCGATACTTCCGTGGCGATAGCATTAAGAAAAAGTCTCGATTCTCGTCTTCGAATTGTCCGTTTCTTGAATGACTTAGGCTGTGCTTCCAATACATACGCCGATGCCATGCAACTTGATGCGGATTTCAGACAGTCATATAAGCAAGTTGTTCAACAGCTTTATACGGATAAAACCGCACGCACTATTGCTGTCTCTAACACCCCGCCACGACGAACAATTTCCCACTTTGCTCAACGATGGGTTGAGACCCGGCTTCGTCAGATGATATTTTCTCTTCATGGCCGGTTTGTTAATAAGAATAATGCCAATGCGTATCCGTATTCTCGTACAGCGGTACTTGAATCGTGTTTAGCCTTTTGGGCTGCCTTTCAAGCGGACGATCGAAGATCCAGTTCAAATGACGACAACACTAACTTGGCGGATGCTTTGCTTTTTCCGCGTGTCGTACTGAATGCAGCAGGGACATCAAGGTTAGCCTTAATGAAAGCAGCCTATAGTATCTCCATTGAGATTCAAATTCAAATTAAGGACTCAGAGGAATCCATGGGTTTAAATCAGGTCCGGATGGATTTACTCGATGTTCTAACCGACATCAAAAAGTGGGCCCTCCAACGCATCGAGGCAGGCGAAAAGAATGCCAAGGGGTATGTTGGCGTATCGTTATCCGAGAGACACATTCGACTATGTGTAGAAAAGGTTCCACGAGAAGAGCATGGTCCTATCCTCGTTAAACAACTTGAAGAGGATGCCAAACTTTGTCTATCACGGCTAGAGTCCTACTTGGAATCTCTAAAACGTAACAAGGAGGCTATTGGCATACAAGCAGGTTCAACAAGTACCCCTCTATTAAGCGGCCTCGGTGATTCCACAGACGCCGGAACGAAATCCAAACCAGATGGCTCATTCCTTAGCGCTGAAACCACCAGAATACCAGATGCATTGGTAATGTCAACACTAGGAGAGGACATAACGATGTCAGATGCACAGATGTTAGAATGGCAATCTATGGTGAGTATGGCAAACAATGTAGTTAGCAGCTGGATAAATTAAGGAAAGCTAACACCTTATGGTCCAATTTGATAGAGTCTGGATTTATTTACCGGTAACCCAATGCTAGACCAAATGGGATGGATATTAGAAGATGACTGCTTTCCAGATACATTTGTGTAATTCCAATAATATAGTATAAATATGAAGTAGCATCGTACTACTCATTTCTAATAGATTCACCATATCCTGCAAATCATTAGTTGTGACATGACCTCGCCATCTTTGTCATCTGTACCCTTTGAATAAATTCGCTTAATTCCGTGAATTATGAAGTCACTCAGGGGGGGGGAGAAGAACTGCACGAACTAAAATGTAACATGTCACTTCTGGTAATAATTGACAAGACGGGGTGTTTGCAGCGACAGGTTACACGAGACAATAACGGAGATCTTGACCTCCAGCTTTCTGGGATATCAGACGTTAGTTAACCCTAATTGGTAAAATAAACCCTATGTGTTCGGGATGGAGACATCCGAAAAAGTGTAACGTCACTTCTCAAAGTTTGTTAATAAAGCCAAAGAGGAAAACAAAGACCAAGTAACAGTTTTATATTCCTTGGTCAGTGCCAGTGTGGAAATCGGCCCGAGTAAACAAATTTTGCGTTGAAGTACAAACACTAAGTGCTTCATTTCTATGACGTCTTCCTGACCTCCACTCCGGCACTTGTCTTTACGAGATAACAAGTAAACTAAAAAGCTTGAGGCACCGAGCGTCATGGAAACCACAGGGCTCGGTTGAAGTTTAGACCGATGCCATATACCCGATATGAATCTTTAAGTTTGTTTGTTTGCTCAACTTGGCTAGCAATCAGAATTCACCATTCAGTCAGCAATTAAGTCAGCCAGCCTGCCTTTGCGAACAAGAGAAAACAAAGGAGCGGTGAACTTTGTTAGCCGCTGGGCCGTTTTTTTTTTGACAAGTGGCATCCGGGCGCACCGTTGAAGGGGTTGAGTAGTCGACACCGACAGTTTTGGTATTTGCTGAACCCAGGCTCCGGGTCGTAGTCAGCCATGTATGGACAGCCATGTCTGGTCAGGCG
This sequence comes from Huntiella decipiens, assembly GCA_003032515.1. Lineage (NCBI taxonomy): Eukaryota > Fungi > Ascomycota > Sordariomycetes > Microascales > Ceratocystidaceae > Huntiella > Huntiella decipiens. Next base: position 77,268 of record NETU01000403.1, on the reverse strand, counting down.
AGAACGGGCAAACGGTTCGTGGGAATCGACCAAACGAGAAGGGACAAGCGGAGAGGCAAGAGAAGAGACGAGACAACAAGGTCCAAGAAGCCGGAGCAATCCAAGTACCTAAATACATGATTGGTTACCGCTCGTTACCTAAATAGCACAACCTCGACCTCGTGGAGACGCCACCGCCACCGCCACACCACGGAAAATATAAGGCCGTATATGGTGGGGTAGTATCACAGACTGCGCAGAGAAAAGAGCTTCTAGACTATCCCAAAAGCCGACGTATAAAACCCAACGCAACAGTAATACGCTGTACCCGTCTTTTTTAGAAATGCACGTGACACTTGAGTACCCAATCACGGTAGGATGACGCAGTCGTGCAGATTCTATTCCAGTGTTGAAAACCCGACCAAGCTGGCACGGAGCAGGGTGGGTGCGAATACGGCCGACACATTTGAATGGGTTGTTTTAGCTGGTCACGGGTCATAGCGAGAGGATGCTGGTTGGTGATATTTTTGTCGTGTACGTCGGCGGTTGAGGGTATTCTTCCTATAATAGGAAAGCCGGTTAACTATGTTATACTATGACATGTACCAAGCCTAACTGGGTAAGACAAGGGAACATGAGTCTCTAGACAGAAGAGAAAAAACACTGATAATGGGCGTTAATGGCTGCATGATTTTCGTTTTTTTCCTTCCCTGGCTGAAAAGTCGGCCGGGGATCCTTTTTGAGCATCATGTCATGGGCCTACTTTGGCTGGCCTCTTCTGCTGCGTTGCCGGGCTTGCTTGCTTGTCCAAGTTACTTTGGGGGCCGTCCGTGGCCATTTGGTGGAGACTCATGTACCTTCAAAAAGGACAAAGGGTCGTGATGAATAGGCCGTCCTCTTCTCGGCCGTTTCCCATGGTGGAGACATAGGGGCTGCCGGGGACAATGCGCTGGATCGACGGGGGTGGCAGCAGCGGTGATAGATTCTGATGTGGCATAACAAGTCTATATACATAGAGAAGAGAGAAAAGATCAGGAAGACAAGTAGGAAGATGAGGAGAAGAGTAACATGCAAGCCCGTCTGTGGCTGCAGCTTAGGCCACAAGGGCCAAGAACTGGGGACGATGAGCATGTATGTGTACCCGGAGAAAAACGACCTGCACAACGTACATACATAGTTTGCAGAATAGTCCAAGAAGCCGGAGATATAACAAAACCAAGAAAAAGGTCCAGGACATTGCGGCTAAGGCGAGAGCGGTGATGAAGATAGGAAGCGGAACCCTTGGCAGTCAAAACGAGGTCAGAGTTTGGTGAAGATGAACTAGTCAGTCAGGGTTTAGGTTCATATACCGGAACAAGAGTGCAGGAGCAAAGGAGCTAATGTGCAGGTGCGGCCAAGCGATGCAACAGCATATGTATGTATGTTATGTACATTCATATTGCAAGAGGCCGCAGAAAAGCAAATAGTGCTGCAGTGCGTGATGCAAGTACTTGCCGCCTTGGGTCTCTTTAACGCTATCATGTAGATTAGCGACGTCGGGTTGGAAGGGTCGGTTGTTGTATATGGATATATCTAGGGAGCTATGTTGTACGTAGAAAGCTTCCGTTTCGACATGTAGTTTCCTGATGGTGATCCCCGCACAAAACCAGCCATTGAAGTGCATTTACCCCGCAGGGCAATTTTTCTTCTTGATTCCCTGTTATGTAGAGCAAAAAAGATTCTCATAGTCTCAGCCTCGTCCTCCCTTCAACAGCTGTCAAAGCAACAAACCCATCTACACCATCACCTCGTCTCTTGATATCGACATCGTGATCAATCCCATAACCCCGAATTCCGTCTGCAACCGCGGCACTGCCAAGCCGCTTACTTTGTGAGTATCTTCCTTGTTATGTCTTCTATTCCTTTATAGTCCTCCCTCTCCAAGACCGTCATCTTCATTCCTCCGTCCCAGTGGTCTGTGTCGTCGCTCCATTCGCCGTGCCCTGTCCGCTACCATTTTGTTCTAGAAACACTTTTGGTCCCCGGTCTTCTCTTCTCTTCTCAGACCCCCAGTAGTTGGCTAGGGGCGGCCGCTGGGGCTCCCTCTCTGCCGGGTTTGGGCTGACTTTTTTTTCGCATTATTCTTTTCTCACTTTTTTTTCTTGTTTTTTTTCTTCAGTCGAGGCGGGCCTCTGAGTTGATGTCCCCACCAAGATGGCGGGAAAGCAAAAAGCAACAATATGATGGCAGACATCAGCACTAAGTGTGGTGTCAACGTAACCTTCCGTGACACTGTCAACTACAAGTGTCATCGCTATGTCCGTTGGTCTACTTGTTCCAGTCAGTCACTGTCAGGGAGACGCCGACGCATGAAGAAAAAAGAAAAGAAAAAGGAAAATTTTGACCCCAGACCTACATACGCGACAGAAACTCAATTTGTATATCAGCACATGCATCCACAAAACCTCTGCCCAAAATCTTTGTCATCACCGATTCTTTGGTTGCTGGCGTCATACCGTGTCTACCTAGTTTTTGACAAGCTAGACCTTGAAGAGGTAACAGCAAAGTTGTGTTGATTGTTAGTGTCTATCTTCTGACCACTTAATTCTTACCTACTCTTGCTTTCTAAACTAGCCTTCCCTTCCCTCGTTACCGGAATCCTCTTGGGTCGTCTAAAAGCTAAGAAACCGGCCGTCAAACCGCCACACGCTATAACCCCCAGCCTGCTTGCTTGTTCTTGCTCTTGCTTCTCTTCTGCGCCGTCTTTTCTCCGACCTTTTTCTTCTCCCACATTCAAACCATAACCAAAAACCTCTTGGCACGAATTCTTGACGGAAATTCCAATCGTTTTTTACCCATTGTGACCAAGGATCTAGCAATCGAGCCCTCCGTCGCCTTGCCTTGTCTTGCCCTCAACTACGAGCTAACGAAAAAAAGACCAAGCCAACATCCAGGTCAACCGACGACCAGCCTATAACCAGCGCTTCCTTTACTATTTTTCTCTTCACCTCACAATCTTCTCTTCTGCTTCTTTGCATCTCTCTACTAAAATCAGTCGGCCGTTTGATAATTCGAAGATCGTCACCTTGTCTTACCATTCATACGCCCACCACCACAAAGTCATTGACGAAGAATAAAAAAACGACAAAAATTACCACTAAAAATAACGACCAAAAACTCGACAAAATGAAGATTACCTTCAAGGTACTGTTCGGCCCGTCTATATTCCCGCCTTGAGATTTGGTCTTTCTGCTGTTGTTGCTGTTGCTTGTCTTGTATATTATCACTGATGGACGGAATCGTTGATACTTTCGATACTATCTGTTACTATCGCCCGCCATTGGAAGCGTTGAATCTCATCTCCAAGTTTGGCTCCAATCCCAGGCTACCGGTTTTCGTCACGATGATCACGACGTCATCGGTTACGGCTTTTACCCTGCCTGCCACTACTATCATCTTGGGCGCGCCACCACCACCACCACCACCACAACCTTAACCACGACCATACTACTGCAACTGACTACTACCGCCCACTACGACCGCACTGCAATTTTTTTCACCATTCATTATTCCTCGTCGAACCCCAGGCTAAACCCAAGGGTCTTTGTCGGCCAAGGCTCCAGTCATCACGTCACAGTGCAACAAGCAGCAAGCCAGATCATCAGCCAGACAGCCCAGTGAATGGAATATTTGAACCCATGTACTGACTCTTGTTTTTCTCCCCGCGATAGGACCTCAAGCAGCAAAAGTTCACGCTCGAGGTTGAGCCTGAACTCAAGGTATGTTCTTATTTCCATTTTTGCCTTTACATATCTTTCATATGATTGCTGCGTCATTGCTATCTGGGACTCTATTTCCTGTCGCATATGCACGCACCATATCCTTTCACCCAATCCAGCATCTACCCCGCCATGCTTCTGCGATCCCGTGACTAATAATGCTTCACCCCACCTTCAACAGATTGCCGACCTTAAGCAAAAGATTCAAGAGGAAAAGGGTTGGGAGCCCTCGCACCAGAAGTTGATTTACTCTGGTATGTATATTATTGCGACGCTTTTTGCATTTCAATTGCACTACTAACTAGTTTGTAGGCAAAATTCTGAAGGATGAGGAGACGGTCGCTACCTACAACATTGAGGCCAAGGGCTTTGTCGTTTGCATGGTGAACAAGGTAAGCAAGCCACTTTTACTTCCATTCTCGTATACGTCTATTAGGGCGACTGGGCCGCAACCAAATCGACCCATTCATCAGTCGTTGGTACTACCTTGTTCGCCCATTGGCGTTGAAGCGTCGGCTGGCTCTATTTACCCGCGCCATTGGCGTCATAATTCTAAGGGACTATATATATTAACCCCACTGCTTGTGTCTCTTATAGCCCAAGGCTAAGCCTGCTGTTGCTGCCGCCTCTTCCTCAAAGACCGCCTCCGCTGCCGTCCCCGCCACCCCTGCCCCGGCTGCTGCCGCCGCCACCCCCGCCGCCCCTGTGGCGTCTAGAACGACCGAGGCTGCTGTTCCTGCTACCCCCACGCCAGCAGCTAGAACCGCTGACGTGCCTTTCAACAACCCCTCGTCTCTTGCCACTGGCGCTGCCAACAGCGAGGCCATCGCTAACATGGAGGCCATGGGTTTCCAGCGCAGTGATATCCAGGCCGCCATGCGCGCCGCTTTCAACAACCCCGACCGTGCCGTTGAGTACCTCTTGAACGTAAGTCATGTGACGAAGTACCATATACCATGTACGACCTGAGTCGGCTCACTAACTGATATATAGGGTATCCCCGAGTCTGCTACCCGGGAGCCTGCTGCTGGCGCTGCTGCTGCCGGTGCTGAGGCTGATGCCGACGAATCTGGTGACGTTGCCATGGGTGAAAATGCCGATAATGTTGATCTGTTCGAAATGGCTGTCCGGAATATGAGCAACTACGCTGGCCCTGGTGCAGACGGCGCCGCAGCTGGTGCTGGTGGTCCTGGTGGCGTTGGCTTTGGAAACCTCGACTTCCTCCGTAACAACACTCAGTTCCAGCAGCTCCGTCAGGTTGTACAGCAACAACCTCAGATGCTCGAGCAGATCCTCCAGACTCTCGGTGCCGGCAACCCTCAGTTGGCCCACCTGATTGCCAACAACCCCGAGCAGTTCCTCAACCTTCTGGGTGAGGATGCCGGTGATGACGTTCCCCTGCCCCCTGGCGCCACTCAAATCCAAGTTACCGTTGAGGAGCGTGACGCTATCGAGAGAGTAGGTTATCAATGTATTAATGATACAAGTGATGCATTGAATTCTAACAGTTTAACTTTAGTTGTGTCTTCTTGGCTTTGATATGCAGGCCGCCATGACTGCCTACTTTGCGTGTGACAAGAACGAGGAGCTCGCTGCCAACTTCTTGTTTGATCAGCCCGACGATGACGAGCAGGGCGAGCACTAAAGCAATGAGCGGTCATACAAGAGGAAGTCAGTAATGTTTTTGATGTGTTCTGTTGTTACGGCCTGGATCGGGCTTGAGATAGAAGGCCATGTCGGTTCAATGGCAGAACTGCGCCATGTAGGGCATCTGTTATCTTTTTAGAGGGTCGGGCTAGAACGGCTGCGGGTACTTTGGTCGAGGGCGGGGGAATATCCCGAGATGGCCATTTGGCACGTCTTTCGTTTTTGTGTTTTTTTGGCGTTCACTTTTTGAGTTTTTGATGGTTCTTTTTATTGTTAGCTTTCTTTGTTCTTTTGCTGGTACTGATGATATGGCTATGGGATTTGGGACTATTTGTTATTGATCAGTTGTTTCCTTGCAATTTATCATTAATTGTGTGTGTATGTACAGTAAGTATATGTAATGGCGGTAAATATCGACGCATGCTCGCTAAAGAAGGACAAAAAAAGCAAAAAAGCCCAAATACGGAAAATACAGCAGCTACAACTCCACCTCCATCGCCCCATTTTTAAGTTCCCTTTTTTGTTCGTTGTGAAAAGGCACCTCACTTCATTCTAATCCCACTCTTCTTCATCTTTCCAAAGTCAATGGGCGCATCACCGTCAATCTCGATAGTGACAATCCCATCCTTATCAGCGTTATCCTCCCGGAACAAAGCCTCACGCTTCTCGCGCATCTCGGCTTCATGTTCCTCAACAACACGTCTCTCTTCAGCCTCGTGCTGTGCAGCCAGGGCATCTTGTGCAGCCTGAATATCCTCGACGGACTCGAATGCAATTCCTGACGTTGCAACGTATGCGTTCATATCCATCTTGACCTTCTTTTCACCAACTAGACAACTGTTGATCCGTTGAGGGGCAAGTTTTTCTTCACGGTTGAATTTGAGTTTGACGTGCCGCCGGGTGCGTCCAGGGAACATGTTGGAGATCATTTCGAAGTCGGTACCGAACATTTTAAGCGCATGGTAAAACTTCTCTGTGTCTTCGGCTGTCCAATGGTTCGGGCCACGTAACTTGGAGCCAGTGCGGAAGGAGTTTGATGTTATTAGGCGGGTGAAGTCGTCTTCCTCCATTTCAATCATCCCTTCGCGGGCTGCATCGGCATCGGCGTGACGATCAACCACAAGTGAGCTTTGGTCGACGACAATCTGGCCGTTTACAGTGTGGAATTTGGGACCACCCGATGGACGAGAAGACTCAAGCGGAGCCAATGGTGTCACGGGGACTGGTGCGGGGCTTGCAGCAGCTTTCGATCCTGGAGTCTTGGCGCGAGCTTGTTTTTCACGTTCCTTGAGTTCATCGTGGCGAGAGAACTTCTTTCCAATGCGCAAGTCACGAGTCAGATCAGCCATTGTGAGCTTTTGGACATCAATCGTCTGCTTTTCGGAATCCGGTGGCGTTTCAGAACGCTGGAAGCGTCTGTAGTTAGAAGTGCCACGCCGCCGTGGTTGCCGGGGAGAAGTGGCTGTGGGTTGGGCATCAAACTCCGATAAAGGGTCCGAAGCAAGTTCTATGGATGTTTGTAACCGAGGCTTTCGCACCCGCTTAGCGGGGGTCTTGGAAGAATCGGCATCAAGAGAACTTTGCGGGCTCTTACGCTTGCGAGTAACTGGCGGAATGGTAGGCGTGACATCTCCGGTTTCAGATCCCGCAATCGATACTGCAGCACTAGAAATGGGTGTGGACTGAGAGTCGGAACTGGAAGTCGGCGTTGAGGCAGTCGTGTGGAGTTCGGGAATGTTGTCAATTTCGGGGACTTGTGACCGTTGGATTTGACTTGGCTCAGGAGTCAACAGCGCCGTTTGTTGTCTCGTTTTTCCTTGAACCGGCCGGGAAATGGGAACTGGTTCGGCCTGCGATGGCTCGGGTGTGGCGATGGCCGGGATTTGACTCCTCACAGACGAAGTATCGGGAGTGGCATGTGATGATGACTCAGGCGCCTGTATTTTTGCATGTTAGCTGTCAGCCCATTGTAAATATGCAGGATTTAGCAGGGGGGTGGGTTCAAGTTAAAGGTTCATGGCGTCGCCGCAAATCGATTGGAACCGTCATTTGTGACCGTTTATGGCGTTGATGGACAGGGATTTGTGCGGAAAAATGAGCGGGGGAGGCAGAAAAAAAAATACTCACAGAGTTTTGCGACGGAGCAGATGATGCAGCCACTTGAAGAGCCGCTTCCAAACGTTCAAATGCCGGCACAGCAGGAGTCTCATTTTTGCTGGCAAAAATACGCGGCCGCGCACGAGGGCGACCAACAGCTGGTATTTTGACAGGAGAAACACCGGTCGCTGCTGACACTGGAGCCTGGGTGCTTACAGTCGTTTGCTGCGACTGTGACAGGATATCAACCGACGGCCGTTGTGAATCATGCGGGGTACTACCATCAGAAGAAGTAGTGGTGCTTTGACCCTTGGGATCACGGGCTATCGCATTTCCGTTGGAAGCGCCATCATTGGAGGGTGTAGGAGAGGCAGAAACGGGCGCAGATACGGCAGGTGTGTCGGGAATGGGAGTGACGGAAGTCGGGGTTGTTGACACCGGAGTCGACGCCGGACTATCGGCAGCCGGGGTGGAAGCGGCAGGTCTGGCGCGAGGGCCGACCTTGGGCTTGAAGGCGGGACCGGCGGTACGCTTTTTGAACATTTTAATGGGTCTGATGGAAAAAAGAGTAGAGGCAAGTTTTGGAAGAGTGTTCCTGCGAAAAGTCGGGTATTCGATGGTCTCAGTTCAGTGATTCGACTCAGCAACTCGGTCGTTGACTTGATAATGCAGCGACTGATGATTGTGCGTAGAAGCAGACTTGTGATGATGCGCTTCTGCTATATTCGTACATATCGTGGAGAGGGCTGACAGACAATCAGCTGGCTCTGACACAGAAATGGTCGTCTTCAAGAGTAGACGAACTCGCTGGTTTATAGGTGAAGAAGAGGGCTATGGCGCTATCGCGAGCTTAGGATAAAAAAGATGTGCGAAAAGACCAACAGTGGGGATGGAAGAGAACTTGAATGTTCGACAAGTGTCGAAAATTGGCGGCAATTTAGCTGATCCGAGGAGAATAGGCTTAGAAAGATTTCAGGAAGGACCGAAGATAGAAGGAGGAGGGGAAGAAAAAAAGAAGAAAAAGGGTTTACGACAGGAAGAGGATGATGCACTTTAGAGTTTTCACAGCTTTTTCTTTCTGGGCAGGTGGGCGAAAAAAAAAATACTCTGCTTTTGTCGACAAAAACACATCAATAGGAATGTGCGAACGCAGGCAAATGAAAGAAAAAAAAGTTCTGTATGGCAAATGACGGGGTGCAGGGGTTGGTAATTGTCGTGGCTGCCGAATCAGATAGCGGGGCTTGGGACCAACTTCTTAGTGGCGAAGCATAACATAGTGCCTATAGCTCTATCTGTAGCTCTATCGCTAGTTGATTACTGGTCAGTCATGGGATGGTGTACGGGTCCTCTGCAGGGTGTCGCGCAGAATGACGAAACGCGAATTCGCAGCGCAGAGTCGCCTGCCGTTGAAAAGTTGAACGACCAGGCCAGCGCAAAGACGGACGGACACAGTCGGACACCCCACTAAAACTTTAGTTGGCCATCCTTCGTGCAAGTGAAAAGACGATCCTTCCCTACGTCGTAGCGTCTGAATAGCGGCTTTTAGTGGATTTTCTGCAGCATCCGATGCGGTCGGTGTAGTGGGGTTGATAACACAGCAACGAGCGGGTCACCGGGTCCGTTGATGCGTGTGAGGTCAGGATGAGATGAAATACCCGGACTTCTTTGGATTCAATGTTTAAGGGTTCTGGTGTTTTGAACACAGATTTATGGATTACACAACTTGGAAGATAACTCTTGGTTTTGCGACCATCTGCCTTCTCCAGGCATGCTTCTCCGAATCGCCGTTCGTGAACATGAAAGATACTTGTTGTATCGCTTCGTTCTTTCCCCGAATAAAGGCCTTTTATCATGCCAACGGTAGTCACTCGCAATCTTAATCCTACAAACGGCTTAAGCTGTTTCTCTCCTTCCTAGCCCAGCATTTCTTTCCTTCTCTTCGTTCATTCTAGTCCTCCCTATATCACTATTTTGCATACTCTTTCGCTATCGCTCATTCTCTCCAGGGTTTCCTTCACACCAACATTTGCGCTCAAGCCACACAAACCACTTTTTTCCATTTGCTGCGCGCCCGTTTCTTCTCCTTCGCAATAACATTTTGCCAATTTCATCAACGACCGCGTCAAGATTGAATTCTAGGCTTGTTTCTTTTCCTTTTACGCTATTTTTCAGAACACCATCTCGACTTCAACTCTCGCTACTTGAGCCTTGACTAGATTGACACTATTACTGTTGCCAGTCATCACGTCAACAAAGATTGCTCCAGTTTAAAAGACGTTCTACCCGTCGATTCACGCCCTGACGCGAGATACTAGCACCAGTTCATCTCACTACCAGGACGTTTATCAATTATCCACGATAATCGCTGAGAACGTCCATCTTCATCTCATCTTTTAGATCTACTAGACAGTCTTATCTCGGTCCTTTCTTAAGCATACAACTGGCCATTGCCTATACGCCGTTGACTGTTTACAAAGCTGTTCATCATTCCGTCTCAACCCTTCTACTCCTTTGACGCACCCTATACGACACTCACCTACGCTTGGCCTTTTGTTGGCGTCTTGCTCTCCTTTTTCATTCTCTCGCCCAGCCTTGTATGGCCACCAGCCATTGCTCATAACCTTGTACACCGCGGCGTTCACACTTGACGCAATTCAAACGCCCTCGTATTAGTTTTCTTTCTTGATTCCTCTTTTTTCGTCCCCTCTTATCCTTCACTGCAGCAATCAATGCCACTGGCAACTACCGATTCTCCGCGCTCCTCGTCCGCCACACGTCCGGAGAAGATGGAGGAACGCAAGAGACCAGCGTCTACTACAAACAATGACGAAGTAGCCCCACCCCGCAAGCGGCATGCTACCAACGGAGGAAGCACACATGACGACTATGAAAAGTATGAAAATCAGAGTGAGGAATCCTGGATTACAGTAAGTTACAGAAATCATGTCTACCCTAGCCCCCTCCAGTCCTGTATCTAGATATTCTAGGCTTTCCGAGATGCAGAGTTTTAACGGGTCTGACAACTTGGTGTCCATTAGCCTGGTCCATTTACCATGTGCTTGGGATGATTTGGTTCCTTGTTGGCGGCTTCTATTTGCCCACCCTTGTATCCAACATTTTTCCATTCTCCCCATGGTTCCGACTTGCCCGAGACAAGAATTTCAACGCCCAGAAGAGCCTCCTTTTTTGCCGTGTCTCTGTTTCTGTCTTTTGTACATTGCGCCAAGAGTTGGGATTACCCTCACGCGACCACCAAAACCTGCACTCGCACTGGTCCGCAAGGACTTGCCACATATCTGCACACCCAGTGTATTAACCATGAATCCCTCAAGTAGCATTTTGCCAAGGGCGCAATCTATCGTCGCATGAATGAATATCGCAGAGAAGCGAACACCTTTTCGAACAGGCTTGAAGAGCTTCATAAGCGCTCATTATATCACGATGATCATCTCCGTATTGTCGATGCCTGGTGGCGGCAATTATTTGACGAACTCGAGCTTATAATCACCGGCAAGGTGCCAGATCTCGAGCCGCCATCCCAAGGTTGGTCACATTTCTTTTCCCTCGTGAAACCTCTTGTTTACTAACCATAGAATTTGATTAGATGCTTTATACCTCTCTAGTGTAAATTTCCGGGACGTTTCGGATTTCCAACGCCATCTCGATGAGAAGAAACGATCACTAGTCTCTAGAGCCGAATCTTTGCTTGCTAAACTTCAAGCCAGAGGTAGTAATGGCCCAGAGGTACCGACATTAGAGAGTGAAATCGCCAAAATGCTTTCGCAACAAAAGGAGTTCCTGGTGAAGCTTGACCGGCTGACCACGGAAAAGGAGGACTTGTCAGAGCAGCTTAATGCTGCTACTCTGCGATACTTCAAGGCCGAAAAGAAATTGGATCGCGCCAAGAGTGCCCAGGTCGCCAAGCTCGAGCAGCAGGCACTTTCTAAAGACACTCGTACCGGCACTTCCAAGGCCAAGACCAATGGCGAAGCGACAGAATCTTCGGCTAGTGTAACAGAACTCAAGGTCAAATTTGAGGAGGAATCAGCATCAGTCAAGAAGCAAAAGGAGCAGATTGAGGACTTGTTAACTCAAATCAAGACGCTACAAGAAGAAAACAGTAAGCTTCGAATCGCGAAAGCGGGTATGCCAGACGAAGATTACTCCCGCACGGATTTATTCAAGGCCTTCCGCACTAAAACCGACGATCTCATCAAGCAAGTCAACCATTTGGAAGCTACAAATACCAGCATTCGAGAAGAGTGCGCCAAACTGGTAGCTGAACGGACAGCGCACCAGAAGCAAGTCGAGGCTGATTCCCGGGCTACACATGCCGAGGTCACCCAAGAGTTACATGCGCGTGAGAGTGATTTGGCACGCATCAGAGCGGCGCGAGACGACCTGCATCAGGAACTGCAGGTCAAGAAACAAATCATTGAACACGAGCATCAAGCGGCTACACAACTAAAGGAACTCGTTTCGGCCAAGAATCAACAAATTGAATCACTAGAGGCACGAGTTTCTCGGTTAGAGCCAGCGGAAGACACGGAAATGAAAGATGCCGACAGCAAAGAGTTTGATGGACTTGGGGAAGCTGAGTTGCGTGAAAAGTGTCGCAAGCTGCAGCGCGACTACGACTCGATCAATAGAGAATTCCCGGCGATCACTCAGGCACTCAAGAAGGCTATGGGACTCTCACAGACCAAACTTTTCAATCTAGAGGTTTTGGAAAAGAGACTGAACTCGTTGGCGCAAGAGAAGTCTCGTATCGACACAAAGTACTTTTCAGCACGTAAAGATGCGGACCTTCAAAAGACGGAACTCACGATGCTTCGTCGCGAAGCCAACAAGAGCGGGGAAATCATCGCGCAGCTTAAGGAGGTGGAAAGCAACAACAGGTTAACAGTTGCGGTGTTGGAGAAGCAATTGGCGTGTCTCAAGCAAAGCAATGCGGCATTGCTAGCCGAACACAAGAAGTTGGAAGTTGCATCGACGGAGGCTACCCGCAAGAGCGAAAGCGCTGTGGGTGAAGTGGCCACACTCAAAGAACTGGTTGGTAGCAAAGATGTTGCTCTGTCAGAGGTCCGCGAGAAGGCGCTGACTAAAGAGAATGAGGTTGAGCGTTGCCGAGCCAAGTTGGAAATTGTTATCAAAGATCGGGATATGTGGCGCAAAAAGGCGGAGGGAAACTCATCAGACGTAGAGCAGAATCTGCGAACACTGATGCTCTGTACTATTTGCAACGATCGGTTCAAGGATACAGCGCTCAAAGTTTGTGGGCATCTGTTCTGCAAAGACTGTGTTAATTCCCGTATTGCGAACCGGATGCGCAAGTGTCCAAACTGTTCGAAGCCATTTGACAAGATGGATGTTATGGCGGTGCATCATTAGTTTTTTGGGGTTTTTTTGTTTTGTTTTATCTGGCGCATGGTGGTATTTGGTGTTTTCTTGTCTTTTTGGTGTTATTGCTTTGCTTGCTGGGTTTTATTTTTTTCTGTGTTGTTTATTTGCGGACCATATGTTATTCCCCTCCTTGTCTTCTTTTTTTTCATCTTATTGTCTTGATTCATCACGGGCATTGGGTTCATTCACGTTTCAAAATGTTTTTAATATCAGGGCGTCGTTAGATGTGCAATAGTAAAAGTACAACAGCTACATTTGAGCTGCAGAGTCTGTAAGTATGTTTCTAACTGTGTTCCAAATTCTAAACGCATGTGCATGTGCATGTTTGATGTTTATCTGCGTCGAGTACCTCCATGACCTGTAGACTCGTGGTTGGCGGCTCCACGATGTCTTTCGATGTTTCTAGCTCCTCCTCCCCAGTGTTGGGTTGGGTATTGGTTATAACCATAACCATTGTTGCGACTTGCTAGGTAAGTAGCAGCAGCACCGGTAGCCAAACCAGACCAGAAGCCAGATCCTCCTTTGTCATCACCAGGTGGCGGTCCAGGTGGCGGACCCCATCCACCTCCAGGACCCCAACCACCACCGGGTCCCCATCCGGGTTGTGGTCCGTAATTACGCTGGAGATAGGGAGAGTTGGTACAGTTTGCCCAGATAATTGTTCCCAAAATACCAAAGAAGAAGCAAAAGAAGAGAAAGGTGCCGAATTTTCCGAGAGGCTTTCCTTCAGTGTATAATGCGCGACCACGTGCAGTGTAATCAACGGTATATTCGACGGCGCAACTTCCGGCAAGGATAAATGGATCGTCTGGGGACTTGTAACCTTCGCAGACAACTTCGCTGGAACTTAAGTAGACGGTATCGGGTAGAGTAGCAGGACAAGTCCATTGGATATCTTCGGTGTTGTATCCACGTCCGGAATTTTGACAAGTTAAAGTGTGTAAAGAAGCGATTCGACACAGAGCTGGGTCACTCATACACACTAATTGTGGAGTTGGCGCATGTCGTCTGGTGGTTGTTTGTCGAGTCGAATGAAAAGTAAGTGAAGAAATTGATGATAAAAGAACAGCATCAGTAGCACGGGCAATTACACCCGTGAGTGATAGCAATGGAAGTAGTAAATTTGATGGGCGCATTTTGTGATGGTGATAATGGTGATGATGATTCCAAGGTTGAAGTTGAATTTGGGCAACTTATCTGCACGTCACCGGAATGGGATTTTGTGGGATTTTGGGTTTCCCACATGGCGGAATTTTTCTGGAAGAGCCCGCGCCGCAGAAACTGATCAAAGGTGAAACAAGGGTTACGGTTTAACTGGTCATGACATATTTCCTGATTCAGTTTCAAAGTGAAGCTCAACTCAATTCACAAAACGGTCGAGTTTGCATTGGCAATATCATCACTTTAGGGCCATCAAGGGTCCTTTTAATGTTGACGGCTCGAGCTCCGTCCGCGACGGTCCGCTTTCATTGTTTGTGTTTCCGACAAGGTGAGTGGTGGTTTCTTGATTCGGGTTAGCTTACGGCGTTGTCGGAATCCATAGATACATACTAGGGATATAAGGAGTAGGAGTATCTCTAGACCCGTTGTTGTTAGTTTCATGATAACTGTATTGGAGGTCATGGCGGAGAGAGAGTCCCAAGGAAACAAAAAGTGACTCGGACTGCGGGATTTTCTGACTTCTTGGGTTTTTGAGAGTCGTCTGAAGTTTGAAGTGGTTATGCAGGTTTATGCAGGTCCTATGTGTCGCATATCAAGATTTATGTAAGGCATACAAACACTCCACTCGCTTCCACTATAGAACCCTACAACGTGCCAAAACCGACTTCGTCTAGTCTGGTATTCTCGCGTGTCCGTCGTGGAAACCTCGTGCCTCAACGGTCGCTTCAAGGAAAGCCCGTCGGTCTATCGGACGTCAAATACCACTTTGGGGCAATAAATTGACTCGCTAGAATCAAATAGGCTTGTCTCCAAGATCAATATTCGGTCTATGCTTCGCCTTGTGTTCACCGTAGAGTATGATTTCGGCAGTCATCGTGGTAGTTCTGATAGGGTTGGGGTTACCATTATACACACGGACCGTGTGCATTGATCACCGGGCCGAGAAACACAAGTCCACTAAAGTTTACATGACATGGAATTTGAATGAACCCCTGGCGACATAAGAAGACAGGAAGAGAACAGGAACAAAAAGTGCTTTGAATCCATCCATCTGGCCAGACCAGTCGTTCAGCACCGGTTATTCTGGTTCCTGCAGACTCTGTTGGCTTGGCTTGGCCTTTGAAACAAACTTGACTTGGTCTTGAAACGTGGTGATAGTGGGGGGCACATGTTCTAAGTTTCTCTACTAGGCAGGTCCATCTCAATGTGGATAATAGTCTTCAGGGCTAATGGTGACTGTTGTTTATAGATGCATAAGAAACGTGGTGCTTGTTTTTTCTGCCTTGTCGATTTTTCTACAACATGTTTCGTATGTATGCTATTGTCAACTAATTAAGTCGATTTTAATATCACTTTTTTGCTTGTTTTTGGATTTTCCTCTTTCCTTGTAGAGGTTGGTTGTCCATAGTTGCCCATGTAATAACGCTTTGCCCTTTTACTTTTTACTCACTTTTTCAGTTTTTTTTTCTTTTACTCTTTTTTTTTTTCTTCTCCTTCTCTTTCTTTCTTTTTTTCATGAATTTTTCCCCCTCTTTTTTCATTTTTTTTTTTCCCACTATCCTCGCTACCACGATCTTGGCCCCAAATTTCTTCCGGGACCTGGCATTGAACTGACTTGGATACTGACTTGACTATATTGGTTTATTATTTCTCTTCTATTATTTTCTTGTGCTCGGGACTATCCTTTAGTCTGAGACGCTATTTGACTTTCCTTCTTTTTTTCTTCTTCTTCTTTTTTTTCCTCTTTTTTTTCTTTCTTCCTTTAACCCCATGTTTAGTCGATCTAAACGCAGCTTTGCTTACGGATCGTCTTCGTCCACTGCTGCTTCCTTTACCTCCAGACGCTCGGAAAAGGATCGAGATCGAGAACGTGAACGTCCTTCGTTTGCCTCGTTACCACTTCCTGAAATCTTGAAAAAGTCAAGAAAAGCAAAGGAAGCTGATCGTCTTAGGGAGTCTGCCTTAAGTCCAGTCCTTTACGAACCTGGAAGTCAGTTATCATCTACTGGTGCGTTTTTCCTTTTTCACACTTCTAGGGAGAGAAGGAACAAGACGAAGGGATACAGAACTGTGATACACCAAGAACAATGGAGCACCTAAATTCGATAATCACGGACAAAGACCACAAAGACCACAAAAAGCAATAACCACGAACGACACACACACACACACACACACAAATTCACACAAATCCCGAAAAAAAGCAACTTCCAGAAACAGCCATACCCATTCACCACATGTTTCCATTCTCCCGTACAGATATGCAAGACTCCGCAAAATCCGCCTTCACGACCGCTACACAAGCCGCCTCACACACGACTGTCTCTTGCCTTGCGACCTACCGTTCTTTTGTTAGCATGTCTTGCTCTCAGTCGCTCTTGTTATCCACGTCGGTCGCACGACAGCGCATCCACACATAACTGGGCGGTTGCAGTCTTTCTATGCAGCCTCTCTTACAGTCTACCTTTCCGGCCCTCTTTTACCGTCAATCATACCGTGTATACCGTCGATTTGTTACCCCACTGCAGCCAACCGCCTGTGTTCTCCTTGTTTGCTTCCGTCCGAGTCTCTGCTTCAATCCGTCTTGCCTCCTGTTTCTCTCTACTATATATCTGCAGGAGACACCTCAAAACTAACATGCTTCTCTCTTTTTTACTTACAGGCTCTGTTATTTCACCAACTGGTCATCGTCACCACCACCAAGTTCCACCGGAAAGAGCTCCTTCAGTTGCCAGCCACAGAACTGATACCACCATGTCGTCCGACCGGAATCGCGGACGCCGCGACCGTACATTCGTTGGCAGTGAATGCGCCGTATGCGAGGAACCATTAGAGCATACCCTTCAAGGCGAGAGGATCTTACAATTCGCCTGTGGTCACGTCGCTCATGAGGCTTGCTTTTACGAACTAATCAAGGAATTTGAGGCTCAAACTTGCCCAACATGTGATGCCGCCTTGCATCTAGATACGAGTAGAGGTGGTAATGTGATAGATATTGGTAAGTACACTAATTTCGGCGCTTTTTTTCCAATCACATACTAAAACATCAGCTCGCCAAGAAAAAATCACAAACATGGTTCGCTCTGCCTCTGTAGCTACCGATACGCGATCACAATCTACCGTTACAGCCACCCAAAATAACTGGGAACAACCCTCACCACAGATGAACGGCAATGGCCGACCCACAAGCATCGAGTCTACCGGGCAAAACCCCCGTTCTACTATGGGTAGCTCCATGTCACAGTCACAATCTCAGATGCAAGCTCAGCCTAGCCCTGTGATGGACGACAATATGCGAGATAGCCGGAGTATTGTTAGAGAACCTTCCCGTGATGGTATGCGCGACCCGAGTATGCGTCGTAATCGCGAGCCTTCACTTTCGGGCACTGAGAGAGAACGCTATAGTCGGAGACCATCTATGGGCCACGCCCGGTCTGATAGTGCTACTACTGGTATTGCCTCATCCGTTGGATATGCTGAAACCACCCAAAGTGGTGCTGGCCGGAGACAAGAATACGACGCCCAAACTATCGAAGCTGCCCCTGTCAGCCCCCGCTTGACCACCAAAAACCCAATTCCCCCGCCACTGGTGACGGTACGATCCGAGTTCCCCACCATAAACCGGTCACGACAGCAGCAGAGTCTTACGTGTTTGATCACGGTTGAAGTTCCAGATAATAAGTGGCGTGCCGACCCCGAAGATCTCGGTGTTCCCATTGGAGCTGCAACTCCCGTAGCTACACCAACAGCCTCCACGCCACTCAGCAGCCTACCAGAAGAATTTGGCAACGGTCGTCAATCACAACAATCACAACAATCGAAGCAACCACCACCACCACGCTTCATCCCCTATGAGTCACGTGAAGTCTTGGATGAGATGACGGAGAATCTGAGACAACGCGTGGATAATTGGCACGGGTTGGACTTTGGTAGATTTGGAAGACTGCGGCTATACGGGACCTTGAGAGTTGGAAAGGACCGTGTATCATGGCAGGAACTTGAATGTTATCTGTTTGCCGAGATGTTGATCTGCGTTAAAGAGAAGCGGGTGGGTGGCCAGAACCAGTACGATCAGAACGGTGATTCGGCAAATGGCGGACGCAAGACCACGAGATGCACCCTAAAGGGTAGTATTTTGATTAAGAAACATTTGAACGAGGTTTCTGAGATTGGTCAGATGGGCGATGAGGTCACACACATCCTGACTCTCAGCTTGTCAGTAGCCGAACTTCCCCAGTTCCACCTAAAGTTTGAGAACCGTAACCAGCTCAAGCTGTGGCAACAGGCGCTTCTCGATCTTAATGCGGTGGAGGCCTCGCCTGTTCGGTCCAGCGAGTATGAGCGTCGTGGGGACTACTCTGAGACAGAGGAGGATGATTGGGCTATGCAGACTGCAGGTCCCGGACGCCAACAAAGAGTTCCGTCTGTGGCTAGTTCCTGGGGTGCTGGGAGATCTACCACTACTGCCCCAACAGAGTATACTCAGTCACGGAGCCCAATGGCTATTCCAGGAATGTCTCTTCATGTTCCTATCGATGTGGTGGTTGTTGTTCCGATTTCTTCCTCTATGCAGGGTGTCAAGATTAACCTTGTCCGTGATGCTCTTCGCTTCATGGTGGCACAACTTGGCGAAAGAGATCGCATGGGTCTTGTGACCTTTGGATCTGGTGGCGGTGGAGTGCCAATTGTTGGGATGACGACAAAGGCGTGGCACGGCTGGTCCAATGTGCTTAACTCCATTAAGCCTGTCGGCCAGAAGAGTCACAGAGCGGATGTTGTAGAGGGCGCTAACGTCGCCATGGACTTGCTTATGCAGCGCAAGTACAACAACCCAATTGCTACGATAATGCTTATTTCGGATGCTTCCACTAGCGATGCTGATTCAGTCGACTTTGTTGTTTCCAGAGCTGAGGCTGCTAAGATCACCATTCACTCGTTTGGCCTTGGTATGACGCATAAGCCCGATACTATGATTGAGCTTTCAACGCGCACCAAGGCTTCATACACATATGTCAAAGACTGGATGATGCTACGCGAATGTCTGGGTGGTTGCTTGGGTTCCATGCAGAGTTTGTCGCACCAGAATGTTAAGCTTAAACTTAAGCTTCCCGAGGGTTCGACTGCAAAGTTCCACAAGATTAATGGTGCTTTGCAAATTACGAAAAGAGCTTCAGGACGTGATGCAGAGGCTTCTTTGGGTGACTTGCGCTTTGGTGATAAGAGAGATATTCTTGTTCAGCTGGTCATCATGCCAGATACAGCGTCACAAGATCCAGTTCTTCAAGATACCTGGGATACACTTGTTTCCGGTCTTGAAGCTCTTGGTGGACCCATGGACTCCGAGTCTCCTCGTCCTCTCTCTGTAGAGGAAGTTCCACTTCTCCAAGCCGACCTTAACTGGTGTGATATCCTTAGAGACGGACAAATGGGCCACATGCCTCGGCCTTCTCTTCTGGCTATTACCATGTTGCCAGCTCCTAGCTCCAAAAAGTCATGGACACCTCCAATCCCACCACACCCTGGTATCGTCCAGCGCCGCATGGAACTTCTTACGAGTGACATGCTTACAAGAGCACTCACCTTGGTATCTCGTAACCACCACGATCGCGCACACACATTGCTCAATGAGACGCGGAGTATTTTGAAGGGACTCGGTAAGGGCGGGCTCCCTCCTGTCCCGCCACCTCAGAGAGCAACACCACCTATTCCTGGCCACGAAGACTCACTTGATGGTGTATCAGAGAAACACACGCCATCACCACCAATGTCAACAGCTGGCGGTTCAAGCTACGGTAACGCTCTTGGCCGTTCTAGATCTGTAGATGGTCTCGGTCAAGCTCTCGGTGCCGGTATTGACGCTGCAACAGTTGCTGCGCTGGATGCTGAACTTGAAGCTTCTCTCGAATGGATCAACCATCCTGCTGTTTTTGGAAGAGACTCCCGCAAGGCCGTGTTACAAGCTATTGGCGTGATTTCCAGCCAGCGTGGTTTCACCTTCCGCAGTGGTGTCGAAGGTCTTTGGGCTGGACGGGTAGCTGGTGTCAGAAGATTGACTGAACGCAGTCGTGAATGGAGAGACGAAGGCGGTGGTGAAGGTGGCATTTTAGAGGAGGCATAAATGTGGAGTTTTTATATTGGGACTTGGTCGGGCTGTTGTTCTTTTTGTTTTTTCTCAAGATAGATACCAGTTTTGTTGTTTAATGTTTACTGTTTTTAAGCAAATGTCAAGCTACATACAGTCTATATATAAAAAACCCTAGCCATGTGACCCTTGTCTTGGCTGCATCGCGACCCGCTTCCCGGTTGGGAAACTTCTTTGTCTTGGCTGGCTTGTGTTCCTGCCGGGTTCACATGGCCTGATGTGGTTCGGTGGCGTTGATGGCGGATCGTGAGAGAAGAGAGGGAAGGAGAGGAAAAAAAGGGACAGAAGGGAGATACGTCATGAGTGGAGGAGTTACTTTTTTGGATTGTGGTGGAATTATGTGTGAATTTTTGGGGGAAACTTTTCGGTTCAGGGGTTTTGTTCTTCCTCTTTTTTTTTTCTTTTTTTGTTTCTTTTGAAGGGTTAGCGATGCTGTTTTTATCTGTCTGCCTACATATTTTGAAAGAATCTTTGTCATAGCGATATTAACACGATTTACCGAAAATATTACGACGGTCTGATTATCACGAATCTATTGGTACCGTGGGTACATACGACGACCAATTTATCAAAATCATCACATCACGAATAATCAGAACTCGGCCACAATGCTTCTTGCCATGTCTTCCGCTCCGCCTCCCCATCTGGTCACGCCGACTACCGCTCTCTGTCCCGACTCGATCTCCTCTACCGCTCCGTCTACAAGTTCAACTATATTCTTGGATGCCTTGGAGTCCTCCGCGTCGACGATTCCCGGATTAGATATCTTGTCACTTACTCCAGTCGACGCTCTTTCTCTCCTTGGCGACACAGTCGACATGCTCATGAGTGATGCCGATGAACTTCCGACTGAAGGACTTCCGGCCGAAGTCAACTTGCGAAGTGTCTCTGCTGAGCGTGGAAGGGTCATTTCTCGTCGTAATAGTGAGAGGGATTTAAAAGCACAAGGGGCCGAACCACCAGCTACACCAACGGACCCTCCGCCCGAGAATCGTCATGACGAACGGCAATTAGCCGCTATTACACGCAGGTTCTTCTCCAAAAAGCCATCACCTATACCGCCCACTACATACTTGGCTCGCTTACATAAATACTGCGCGCATTCAGCAGCTGTGTACCTCTGGCTAAGTACAACGCTATTCCGACTTGTCCGACACGAAGGCGTGTTAACCCTCGGGAAGCGCAACGTTCATCGAGTCCTTCTGGCAGGTCTTGACGTCGCTAGTAAGGCGTTGGAAGACCATAGTTGGGCGCATGCGCGCATGGCGCAGGTTGGAGGGGTTTGCGGGGAAGAGCTGACTCGCCTGGAAGTGGGGTTTTGTTTTCTATGTGACTTTGAATTGCAGGTTGGAGCTGAAAGACTAAAGGAGGGTGGTGAGGAAGTTTGGAGCGTCGTCCAAAGCTGGAGGGGTGAAAGAAAAGCCGAAAGTTTAGAGATGGATGGAGATGCCGCATAAGAGTATGAGTCTACAGTTTCTCTCTCTTCTTTCTTTGTCATTATTTTGCTGTATTTCTTTTTGTACTTATGTTAGTGTTCTACAAGATACCCTGTTCCTGTCTCGTTTCGTTTCGTTCCGCTTCCGGCTTGATATTATGCTCCTATCGCCCGGCATTCTTCTCCAACGCTTCTTTGTCCGTTCACCATGTCCATAGAATCCATCTGATCCATTGTTGCGTTCTTGCGTGCGTTTGCTGACCCCTCTCGCCTCGGGTCTTCCCCTCCCCTGCGCATTATATGGATGTAAATCATCCAGGCTTGGCCTGCGGACGTAGGGGCTTGGACCTTTTCTCGGACTCGCTGGTAGGTGAGAGACCGCGTGAATGGGAAGAAAAAACGGCACGATTATGGGCTTGGAATCAGCCGATTTGAGAGTATAAAGAGACTCGTTGATCCGGTTTTTGGGGGGTACTTCTTTCCCTCTTGGTTTTTTTGCCTTTCTATACTCTACTCTTCATACACAATCACAATTCAAAATGCTCAACGTCTCTGGAAACGAACTCGCTGTTGGCGCCGCAGTCTTCGCCGTCATCATCAGCGCAACATCTGTAAGTTTCCTCGCTCAGATCTCTATTCGTCTTATATACAACTAGGGTTTATCGCAAACTAACTAACCCTGTTCCCTACCTGACAGATGCTTTCCCACAGATCGTCACTTCTCAACGACGATGATAGCATTATCGACAAAACTGATGGCTTCCTTGGAGGCAGAAAGAGACGCATGTCAATGAAGAAGGAATTGTAATCACTTCAATAGTTGACTTCAAGGGATACACTACGCATTTATTTGGTTTGTTATTGGCATGGAGTTAGGGTTTGGGTTTCACGTTCTGAAGTTGCTGATTTTGAGAGTGACAACGCGTGAAACGGGATCATAGCGGATGGTTTTGTGTCGTTATGGAGTTTAACACGTTTGGGGGGCTTCTATCGTGAAGTTTATATGTCTTGGGTTGGAAATTGTTTTGTGTCCTTTTTTTGTATTTCTTTTAGTCTTTTTTCTCAGTCTTTTTGTCTTGTTCATTTGTCTTTTACTTTGTACTCTCTACCAATTCCACAGACCCACTCTATTTTCTCTATAATCCAACCAACTTTAACCAAGGCACGTGCAACAAACTCCAGTCAATTACCATTGTTGACTTGATATACGGTATACTCAATCAACATAATTACACACGCAATTACCTTCCACAAATACCATACATCGCCCAAAATGGACCGCAATCCTCGGCCATCTACGCCACAAACTCCCGAAAGAAAACTCTCTAAACCACTACCCGTCGCCACCACCGTCACATCCGCTCCGGACTTTCCTTCCTCATCCAAAATCACTATCGTCGCGCCAAAGAAGCGCATAAGTCTCTTTGGTCTTGTCTCGAGGTAAGCTTCATCCATCCTAACCTTGTTGTCCTCCTTCCTTTACTGTCCTTGTTTGCTGCCGATGATCATCCGGTACACAGGAAGGTGTCGCGAGGGTAGACGATCATGGCTCGCCTGTTGATGGGAAACTACGCTGCTTGGATCATACATGAGGTTGTGAAAAGGCTGTACTTCTGTTTCTGTTTCTTCTTTGTTTTTTTTCATTCTTTGGTTTTCATCCGCACGCATAATGGCCATCAAGAACGTCACTGGATCGCGCTCTTCGCGTTCCTTCCCTCGCCGCAATAGCTATAATCCTCTGTCGTCGAAGGACTTTCCGCTAACCCATTTCATTTTCAGAATTGCCGCCTGGTACGCCATATATATCGTTCTTTTCCGGTGTCCCGCTACTTCGGATTCACTCACTGCGAGTGACCATGCCCTCTGCAAACCATACTTTACTGTTCGCGAATACGTTACGCCACATGTCCAGCCATACTACAGTCAATATGCCGCGCACCATGTCGAGTCTCTTAAGCCTTACTACGACCAATTGGATCAGCGTGTCTTGAGTCCCGCTGGTGCTGCCGCCAACACGTATTTGCTGCCGCAGGTGGAGCGTGCTTCGGGAGTTGCTGGAACTGTGTACCAGGTTTATGCTCGGCCCCAGATTGCCAAGTATGAGGAATGGGCTCATAATCAGTATGAGCAGTCTGTTCAGCCTGTAGTTCGCCGTGGATCCGATGTCGTGGCTCCATATGTAGCGATTGCGTCCGATTCGGCCCGTGCTACGTACAACGAGGTTCTGGTTCCTGCGTATCTGGCTCTGGCCCCGTATGCTGTCTCGGGATACGAGGTTGCTGCTGATTTTACCCGCGAGACTGCCGTGCCCAATGTGAAATGGGCTTCAGGAAAGGTTTTCACTTTTGGAAAGGAGGCTGTTTGGCCCCATGTTGAGGCTGTCTATGAAGAGCATATCGAGCCTCAGTTGGCTAAGATTGGCCAGCGTCTGGGAAAGTATGGTGGGAGAGCCGCGGGTCTTCAGAAGGCCAAGACTACCCACGCCATGTCTGTCCGCTCCGACACTAAGCCTAGCTCTTTTGTTAAACCTTCCCAGCAGCCGTCGTCCAAGGCTAGCAGCACCAAGTCCCAGCACACATACGAAACTCGTCGGGCTTTGACTACTACCGCCCCTCCTATGGCGACGCCTAACTTTGCCAATGTTGACCCTATTCAGGCCCCGGACAAGGATGACAATGAATCAGATGTTCGTGCCACGGCTCGTGAGATGGTTAGGGACGATTTGAAGGAGTGGCAGGACCGCTTCACCAAGGCAGCCGATGAGGGTGCGGCTGAGATTGACTCTTTGATCAAGGATATTACGCAGGAGATTTTGACTTCACCACTGATGGAGCTTGGCCAGGAGCTACTCAAGGCTTTGGAGGAGACTGTCAACACCGAGATTGCTCAGCTCAAGTCGGAACTGCTTAAGCTTATCAAGGAGGCTGACCAGTTTACAGATGTTGAGGCATTCAAGGTTGAGGTTGCCACCCATGTGCGCGCTGCTGGTATTAACATCAAGGCTCAAGCTAAGGATGTCCGTACCTGGAGGGAAGAGTTTGATGCTCAACTTCACACGGCTATCACCAATGCTGCTGATGCTCACTTCAAGACTCTGGACACTATGCGTGACTTGGCCTTGCAGAAGATTGGCATGAGATGGGCTTGGACAGACGGTATCACGTACAAGGATTGGGCTAAGTACCATGAGCTTAAGGACCGTTTTGACGCCTGGGTTGACGATCTCAAGGCTATGATTATTACTCATAGTGGTCTTATGGATACCCGCGAGGTCGCTAACGCTGTGGAGGATCGTGCTATGGATTTGACTCGTGGTGCTGTCAAGGGACTATCGGACACTAGAGAGGCCGCTGCTGTCAAGTGGGAACTGCTCGATGAGGAGGACGACTGGGATGTTGACAGTGTTAAGAAGAGAGCTGCGGACAAGGCCGGGGCTCTTGCGCAGGCGGAGTTGGCTGCTGCCGTGGCACTTGTTGAGGCACAAGAGAAGGCTGAGAGAGAAGCGAGACTTGCTGCTTTGGCTGAGGCGGAGGCCAAGGCCGCTGCCGAGGCCGCTGCTGCTGAAGCGGAAAAGGCTTCTTCTCAAGAGGGTGCGGAAGATGTTGGAGTTGGTGCTGATGAAGTTATTGAGGCTGATGAGCCAGTGTTTGTTACCCAGGTTGATCCTCCGGTACCAACTGGTGAAGTCAAGAAGGAGGATATTGTCAAGGATGAGTTGTAGATGGTCGGTGGGTACTAAAATGGGCGTTTCGGAGGGTTTCTTTTGTCGTTTATTATACACGGTGGCTTGTATTATAGTTTTTTTATTGTTTCTATCTGCTGTTATTCACTAAATGCTTGATTCGTGACTCTATCGCCATGTGGCTACAAATTCGTTTCTCTTCTCTCTTTCGTCTTCCAGATCTTCACTAGTTTCAACTTTACCAAGAGCAGCTTTAACATGTTCAACTTCGCCCTTGAGCCACTCTAAACCACCTTCTAAATCAGGATCTCCCAAGCCTACTAAACCAAGAGGATACTCCGCTGCTAATCCAGAATACAAAGCTAATACATCTCTCCGGGAATCAGCTAACACATGGGCGGCAGTAGATTCCAGTGAAGCTTGAGAGGCAAGATGTAATGTCATTGTCTTGGTTTGACGGGCTTTTAACGTTGCCGGGAGGGTTTCTGCAGTTGAAGACAGAGAATAGAGAGTTGTGTTGTGGAGATCTGGAAGAGGCGTGGCGATTTGAGTGGGGATTTTGATTGGTTCGGGGGTGAGAGAGGAGAGTTCTGTGCGGACTGTGTCTAAGATGGTACCAGAGACTGCGGCGTGACGTTCTACCTCTTCAAATCTCTCTCCTAGAACACCTAATCGTCCACCAATATGGCCCAGGACTTTCACCATATATCTCAACCCCTCCCTTGTACTTCTTAATCCCTTTTCAGCCTCTCCTTTCGCCCCGCTCCGAGCCCCCGATAACCATATTGTTTCCACGGCCATTTGAGCTACCGGGAGGATCTCAGTATACAGAGACTCTATCTCCGCTGTTAACGCCGCGGTGCTTTCTAATAAGAGTGGAGGGGTTTCGGGTGGTGGTGACGAGTTTGAGAGGGCTGTGAGATATGTTGCGTCTAGATGGGTTCGGAGTAATAGGACTGTGGTCTTGATTAGGTGGTGAGTTCGTGATGTTAAGGCTTCGAGACTGGCGGATGCAGTGGCGGTTGAGGCATGTTGACGGGTGAGTTCGGGTGATAGCTTGGATAGAGAGGTGAGTAGCTTATCGTCCCCGTGCAGGAGTGAAGATAAAGTCGCCGGTATACTCTCCTGACTAGCCTGTCTTGTCTCCTCTATGAAACGCGCCTTCTCAGATACTGCCGTTGCCAACTGGGACACCCGACGTTCTGCATCCACCAAAGCATGTCTCCGTCCATCGACCACCGTAGAATTCACATCTCGCGGCACAGCAGATAACTTTGACAAGCCAACAAGTTGCTGTGCTAGAATCTGGTTATGTCCGGAAACCAACCTTGTTGATCCTTTCAACGCCTCAATTGCCGCGGGAAGTTCCGTCGGCGATAAACTCGCTAACGCGGGAGAAGATAGGTTCTCGGATTTCTCTAGGGCTGAGACAGTTCCTGAGTTTTGGAGCTTTTTGTATCTGGGATTTTATCAGTTGTCTGTTCTATTCGTCTTACTTAAAAAGGGGGGACTTACGCGGATACTTCTGAGGGTGTCAAGAGGGTTGCTGGGACAAGAGTTTCTGTAGCCCAGGTGTGAAACTTTGCATTTTGAAGAAGAGCGTTTATTTGAGAAAGAGGAATGGGGTTTAGCCCTTGAGAGGCGATGATGGATTGTAACTTTCGTGCATCCATTTTCGTTGTTGATGATTTGATTTGATTTGTTCCATTTATAACCTATCAGCAGGACTAGGTCCTCTTTTGACAGGCCGGGAGACGGTTGAACCCTGCCATATAGACACCAGGTAGTTTGATATGTAACCCTAACCAAACCTCAAGCGCTGCTTACTTCTCCCCGGTGCAAACGACGACCAACCTTCTTCCTTAATACCCTCGAGATGGCACCTTTGAGGTTTTGAGATGCCTTTTCCATCGGACTCAAGACAGATTCGCCCCATCTGTCGTTGAGGGGATAAGAGACCCCATTCACTACACTTTCTCCTTTTTTCTTCGTTTATTCCAAGGCTCGTCGTTGCCATTACACCCTCTTGAGGTCAGCCTCGTTGGCAAGCCGCGTCCGCCCCCTCATCTAGCGACTGTCGATACCTCAAGACAACACATATCAGCCCAACAACGCACGACACTCGGGATACCCTCTTTACAAGCAACTGGCTGGCATGATTTTGGAAGGTTCGAAGTCAGATACACAGTTGCTTCATCACGTTCATTACGATTTTCCTTTGTATTTTGGTTTTTCATGGGGGGCTATCTGTACGGATATCCTCTCTCAGTTGTTTGTTTTGCTCTTTGCCGTTCCTGTTTTTCCAGAGGCCGAAGGGGAGCTATCTTACAAGCAGTCCGATAGTGCGTTGCACTGGGCGTGAGTTCTATGGTGTATCTGGAGGCTTCGCATAAGTGGCGCTGAAAAGGCAGGGCAGAGGTTATTCAGAGGACACACAGAACTGCGGGGTAACGGGCCGCTGGACTCGAAAACTAGATTCTTTTTAGGGTTATAGCGAGGAATAAAGACACATCAATCAATCAATCAATCAATCAAGCAAACGACGACACAACACAACCAAAAACAACTGTATATCCGACTTCGAACCTTTCAAAATAATGCCAGCCAGTTGCTTGTAAAAAGGGTGTCCCGAGTATTGGGCTGATTTGTATTGTCTTGAGGTATCGACAGTCGCTACGAGCAAATCCGCGGACTACTGTATGCACCCTTTATAAATCCAGAGAACCGCAGAAACTGACACAACACTTCCGTTTGGGATGCATTCCGTCTTGAGCCCTTGAACATCATAAGAGAACATCTCCCAGAAGCCTTGATAGTCGGGCGAGTGAGTCTGCTGCTACTATTACCTGCTTAAGTTTTACCCAGAGATAACCAACAAGGCCGGGAATATTTCTAATCACTACAAGATTCCTTTTGACGATACAAAGTGTTTATTGGATTCGCTTAGCATACAGACTTGCGGTCGTGATTGGTTGGAGATAATATGATTATGCAAGATTGCAGTCAGGCTGCTTACTCCGGACTTGCCTTTTGCCTAGAAATATTATATACGTGAGGGGTTGCCTGAGTCCTATGCAATCAGGCTTATTCTAGATGATGCTCAACTTAGAATAACTGGAAAAAATCTACTTAGTTACTTCTAATTATATTCAACTACTTCTATATTGATTTTGAACACAAGAATGTTTGAAGTAATCACTCGGAGGCATGGGATGACAGATCCCTCGGGAAATTGGCGCCCATTTGAATTTTGTGCGTTGTCGTGGGTTGACACTCAAGAGGTAAGAATGTTCCTTCGATGGACGTTCAGATAGAAACCATATGCTAACAATTCCAGCGACGCAACGGAATCGTTCACAAGCGACTCAAATGGGATAAACGAGAATCATGTGCGAAATACAACCGTAGAGTTGTGGGCAGCGTGGCCCGTAACCAGGATTGGTGTTCATCTTGCACGGAAATGATCATCAGTAAGATGGTTGTGAAAGGCTGCAAAGATTGCTTGGACGATCAGGAAGGAAAAGCCGAAAGAGAACATGGAGAATCTTACACTATCAACGACCCCGATTGGTTCTCCTTTGAAGACGACGACATCCAACAAATACGCAACTACCAAACGAACTTTGGGGAGGACGGACTTGCTCAGTGGCCAATCACCGAAAAGCGTTCCCATCCGGGATTGAAACGACTTGGACTTTCCCCGGATTGTCCCGCGTGTTTCTCTTTAGCACGGGGGATGCTGCTAGATATACCCGAATGGCGTAACAACCTAGTGCGAATTGAACGTATCGATATGGGACATATACTTATATTTTCTGAAGAACCGAGGAGATATCAGGCTGCATTGGAAATCACACTGAAAATTCAATGGTGTGCACTGGAGGGGGAGTCTCGAACGCATTCGGTTGTTGTCACCCTATACCCAATAAGAGACGTCAACGGACCAGGGCTGGCCTATCGGTTTCTTCGATGTAATCCCCAGATACTGAAGCAACATATACAGAATCAGTTGCAAGTTTACCTCCAAGAGGGTATCCAACAGACGATAGGTAAGACTAATTACCACGGTTAAATGATTTATAACTGACAGTTTAATACAGAATATCCCTCATCCTTTCGCGTAATAGACGTCAACAAAAGATGTGTCGTGACTGTCGGAAATAACCATGTTCGATACTCGGCAATTAGCTACAGATGGGACCCTCAAGACAAGAACATGCTCACTCCCTTAACGCAAAACCACTTCGCACAACCTGGCTCTTTGTCGCTGGACACAATGTCCAAAACGCTGTATGACTGCATGACAATCGCCCAAATTCTCGAAATCCCATACATCTGGATTGACCGATACTGTATCATGCAGGGCGATGAAATAGACAAGGCTGAACAGATTCATGCAATGGGGGATATCTATTCCAACTCTTACTTGACCATGATATGTGCTCTTTCTAAACAGATACATTCGGGACTCCCGGGATACACTCGAAACTTCGATACAACGTTCGATGAAGGCCCGGATGATCGATGCTGGGGAACTTACAAAGACATGATCCTGCGAAAGATCGAGGAATCAGAGTGGAGCAGACGCGCATGGACAATGCAGGAAGAATATCTTTCTCCTCGTCGACTTTACTTCACTGATTTGACAATACTATGGCACATAAATTGTCCAACGGTTACATATCACGAGGCGAATGTGACAGACGAGCCAACATGTCGAAAGGAATGCACAACAGTAACATCAAAGTCTGAACTCGATTTGATTACTGAATATTCTGAGCGTGAACTTGCTTTTCCTGTCGACAGAATTAATGCAATTTCTGGCCTTTTGAAATAACGAAAGATTGAGCATGTCTGTGGGATTCCCACTCGGGGAATACTGTATAGACTTTGTTGGTGGCTGCTTGAAAAAGATGGCGAACCCAATAGTCAGTTCCCTACTTGGTCTTGGAGTCACTTATTCCGTGTACCACGATGGGGGGACCTTAGGGAGATAGTCGATTGGGGTAAATGCGCCGTGTTACATACTCACATGGCACCCCAGAAGCGAACATCTCTCGTCCGGCAGATGGGCTTGCCTATATCTCTGCTCCACCAACTTTCTGAAAGGCAACTTCTTATCCGAGCGAGGACCAGGGTCATGAGGCCGGGCTCAGGTTTTATGAGAGACATTGACGGGAAGAGGATTTCCTGTCCCTCAACCCACCTGGCAATCCAGATGCACAGAGATACAGATGACCGAACGTTTGAAATCGTGATTAAACTGTTTCAGCCCTCGTGGGCTGTTAATGGCGCTGATATAATCCACGCTTGCCGTGTTGGCTGTCACTGGAGAACACCAGAAGATTCCCCCACCCCCCTGGAACAACTTGCCAAGATCCGACCAATGGCAATTCAAACATTGACCACCCTCAAGAGACAACGCCTCTGCAATCCGTGGCCACGAAAGAAGTCTATCTTCAAGTTTACCAGGCGCCAATGTTGTGACCTCTCTCAACGGGAATCACAGAATTCCAAATCCGTCTCGCCTACATGCCCCGAGAAGCCACACTCTGTACTTGTAGCATTCCTCGTTGCGATGTCTGCACATCTACGTCGGCTATTGAAGCGAAAGCTTTCAAGACAAAAAGGACCGGAGGATGTCCCGGCCAAACTTACGGCTGCCCTGAATCGTACCACTCTTCGTCTGACCAAGAATAAAAAACGTAGTCGTCAAGTGGCCCGCCAGAAGCGAAGAAAACCAGTTGTTCGGCCGTTCTTTGGGTGTAACTGGCTGAAAGAGAATCCTTCATTCCAAAACATTGTTTTACATTAGTATTGGGCTACGTGGAGGGTATCAGTCAATAGTGAATAAATGAGAAATTCCCTTCATTTGAATTATGAAATGCCTGTAGAACGTTAACGCCCATACAACATTTGAAGTCGAGACTACTGCTTGTGGTGGACTTGAACGTATTGGCATACCACTTCCTTAGAAAAGAAGTCGAACCTTTGGACTTCTTTGTTGTCAAGTGCTATACTAAGGCTATATC
>NETU01000403.1:0-45922 GCA_003032515.1 Huntiella decipiens | reverse complement strand
CGCACGAGCGAAGACTTCTATGCAATGAGAAGCGGCCCAACTAGTGAGTAGACATCAGATAGAGCCACGGTTAACAAGACGCACACAGTTTGCGATGGTTCAGGTATATTGAATATCTAGGATATAGATTGGCGGTGAATTCCGCAATGATGGCATATTGCGTCGTTCAGAGCAATCCTCGGACAGATGATTCGCTTGACGTCAAAGTGGAACGATACCGGCGGATGTTTTAGTTTTCAGAGATTAGGGGTACTAGTGGCCTGCGTACGACGTCTAGACACAGAAGATACCTCTATCAACACAAGACTAATAACGGCCGCTGATGTGAAGTGGAGTTAGATGAGGAGACGGACTTGGTGCCGAAGCGGTGTCCTACGGGTGGTTTCCAGGAGCTAGGCTTCGCGGAGGTCATGTATGACATTTTGAGAAGGTGAACGTTTTGGCGCTGAGTCAGTGAGGCTAGTGACTACGATTCGGCTGGGGGGATTAAGGCTTTATAGGCAAGTTGGGTCATTGTTAACCAGAGAGCACTCTCCATAGGCTCAGCCTGCATGAGAGTAATGAATAAACAAAAAAAATAAGAAACAACATTACAGCAGTGAAGTGAATTTATTTCGCAAAACGCACGTTCTACTAGGGCCTATATAGGGCATTAACACAATGTAATAGACCCCTGGTCAATACCGTCCAATCAGCGGCCTCAATTTTTCTGTGAAATGGAAGAATGTCCCGAGTTTGAAATTATCGCGAGCGCGTTGTCGACAACAGTGTTTCCTTGAACTTATACCATACATCCTAACTTTATATAAACGAGTGTAAATATAGTGCATTTGAAGCTTCTTGAACTGGCACACTCGGTGTATTTCATTGCTTGTTTATCATCGCTATATCTACCCGCCTCATCAATTTTTAAAGATGGAAGCTTCAACTATTGAATCCTCGGTTCCTCCCCCTTCAGCACCACGATTTCACTTTGTCCGGATATTCTCACGACAAAAAGAGTTGAAGAAGGTGTGGTTCTTGAGGCGTCATACGACATCTGATGGTGCCCTATCAATCCAAAACTTCTTAGACCCAACCATTACCGCTATCTGTGGTTCTATAGACCGTCTTCTACACCATAAGACCATTCCCAAGCATCTCGGCGTTGAACTTGAGCACTTGACAGAAAGATACAAGTTGTTCCTGGAGTCCTTGGTGGCAATCCGCACACTGGGATTGACCAGCGACGACTGGATTGGTTCAGATACACAGACCACTCTACGCGTTATGATCTGTTCCTTGTCTGCGATACTTGTCAACCTACTTTGTTTGTTGCACCCGCGATGGCTTTATGTTTCAAAACAGGTAGTACTATCAGACTACGAGAGCATAACACATGCTTTGCCAACTATTTTGAAAATCGATATCCCATGGAATGAATCTAAATGGGACTATTTCGACGACCGGCATGAAATCGAGCTCACGGGTGATCAAAAGGCACATTGTCTTGAACATATACAAAAGATACATCTTGGCGAGCTTCACCATCTTTTTTCTGCCTTAGAGAATAAGCGGATATGGGACAAACTTACCTGGCCGAATCACCAGGACGACGTATGTAATCTGATGTTTTCAAACATCAGTTTACTATTGAAGAAGATCACATATATCTGCAACAGAGAAAAGTGGGCTGGACTCATGGTGCCACTTCCGTCTCGGCTTGCCCAGGACAAAGCATCGATAGTCGGCTTACCAGCTCAGGCTGATTTCCACATTCGCTGGATTAAGCCCGAGATCATGGCACTGGTGAGGGATTCATTTGCACAAATGTTCCACGACTTTTCAATAGGATCAGCGTTTCCCGACTGGAGCATAAATTGGGGTCCTACAGGGAGATGGTTTATGGACTCTGAAACATACAAATCGTGGTATAGCGCGGCTCCGGGCACGAATGAACGATTTCTTTGGTGTTTGGGAGGGAGTAAGTATTTATTCAAACATGATATGTGCCTCAGCTCTAACACCTGCATTAGTTGGCATGGGAAAATCCGTCTTGATGTGAGTGGTGGCTAAGACAGCACGAGACCTAAACTAGCAATGTGGTAACAAACGTGGGACACAAATATCTAACTTTATTCAGGCATGTCATTATGGAACATCACCGTGTAGATTGGGGTAGACGTCCAAAATGGCAGCGTCCGATTATGGTAGCGGTACATTTCCATTACAACCGCCCATTTCTTGCAGTCGGGATCCTACGAGAGATCATTCAACAAGTACTAGGCCAGATCTTGGCCCCGACTAATCTTGTAGTGTCCATGTATGAGGCTTTGACTGGGCATTCTGTTGAGTTTCAAGATGAGGACTTGATTCATAACATGTTACGCCAATTGGCCGAGACCTATAACATATATTTCTTCCTAGATGGTCTGGATGAATGCCAACCAGGCGCCGCGGAACAGGTCCTTCGCAATCTTGTGTCTCTACACGACACAACCCGGGTAATATGTTTCTCTCGACCGACACCAGAATTATCGCCATCGCGATATCCAGAATTTAAGTTCATGGAAATTCAAGCCCAGAGATCAGACATGGAGTATATAGTAGGTGACTACATCAGTGGGTTGGGTACTAACTCTGCCGCACAGGTCTCGTCGCTCGACGAGGCAATACGCGAATGGATGCCCCGCATAATGGCCAACTGCCAAGGATCGTGAGTAAATTCGGTTCCCCGCCCTTCACCATCGACTAACCTGTACTATAACAGGTTCCTATTACTGAGTGCTCAACTCAACGCCGGTGTATCGGGACCACGGTCAAAACCATTGCACAATATATTTGGGGAGATACCAGATGTCGTCTTTGAGAGGTATGATTCTACTATGAGTCGAATTTCTAAAGATGACACAAATGGTAAGACAGTTCGCAGTATCATAGCTTGGGCAAGCATCAAGCGGAATCTCTCCCTGAGTACGGACATTCCTCACATACTGTCCGATATTGTGGATTCTGATTTGGACGCATTCAAGCATCTTTTGGGTTACAGCCTTGGTATGCTGAAGATTGTGAACGATGATGTTATTGTTTTCACAAGTTATGTTGCCGAAGCATACATCCACGCCAAGTTTTCCACATTGTTTCCCGACTTCGTGGCAGATACCCAGGCAAAATTGTCCATCTCGACTGGCGAAGCCTTACCTAAGGATCTGGTGGAAGCCTTTCTACATTTCGCTGCCACACACAATACACCGACCGAAAATGTACTTATCAGAATAGCCGCAAGTACCCCGACGCCACTTGAGTACCACTTCAACACAGGTACCAAGTAATTAGGGATTGGTGATCGTTGAACTTTCAAACAACAACAGCAATCTCACTGTGTTATGAACAAACCCACTGTTTTCATTTGTCTTTTTTTTACCTCGCGTTTCTGTTTCAAAGTACACACCCATGCTCATGACCTGAATATGCCGTTTTTCATGGCTCTCAGATCGTACTCTGGTTGAGGTCTAAATCCGCGTACCAATGATTACATCGTGTGCATCGCTGAAAAGGGAGTACTGAAGGCTTTGCTATTATGGTTGGGATCCAAAAACTCACGGATATTTCTTATTATGGCTGCTCCTACATGATCCTGACCGAAGTTCGTCCCTTCTACCCATTTTATCAGCCCCACCCAGTGAACAGCCTACACCATCGGTTAATAGAAAATTCACAGCACCTCCAGATTCTTATACATCCTACTAAAGAAGTTTAGGTAGGAGTGCATGACATGCTGCCCATCGAGTTGTAGTAGATACAAGCCTCAATCTTCTTGTCAGGTGTTGATTTTCAGCTTGGGCATGGTTATGGTTGGGCATCAATTGAGTGGTTGTATTGAATGAGATATCTCACACGTATTATGTAGATAACCTTCGATAATATGCCCCATGAAGCAGCTTAGAGAGCACAGTTATTCTTTCTTCTCAATTCTCCCACAGTTCTATCAAGGGATTTACTAATTCATTACATTATAAACCCTCATACTTACTATTTACGTTTGTGTCACCCATCTATCCAAGCCATGGAAACCACCGGCCTTGTTTTCGGGGTTTTTCCAGTCGTCGTTCAGCTGTTTCAATTCGGCGTAAAGCTCGAGAATGCGGGCCGAGAAAGATATGTGGCGGCCAACAAGATGTCACATTGTATTGACGTCATCAAACGTGACATCGCGGATTGTCAATGGCTCGACAATATCAGTTCCCATGAAAAAGAGGATATAACATCACGGACCAAGGACACCCTAAGTTGGCTCAACAGACTTCTCTCCTCGGAAAATTCGAAAAAAATCCAACAATGGTGCTCACAGCAAACTACCGCTCCAGACCAGTTTAAACGAGTAGTGGATGAGTTGCAGTATACCTTCAGTCTATTTAAACAAGAGTTTGCTACTTTGACACCGGAAGCTACAGCCACAATCCGCCTAGCCGGTACGTCACAAACTGTATGTATGAGTTGTATCAAGACGATCGACTAACCTGATGAGTTTCAGATAAGCGTCAGTGGCAAAGGACTAAGCGCTACTTTCATTCAGTAAAATGGGTGTCATACAAGAAAAAGAAAATTGGTACCATGGTGGACGAACTCGGCATTTTAGCCGACCGATGGTCCTTCCTCGTCGAGGGCCTGCAGCAGAAGGTTCAAAGATTGCAATCTATTGTAGACACTTTCTATGGGACCACAGCATTGATTGGCCCAATGAACTCGTCTGATGATGTGTCCGGGTCACTATTGTCTGGTAGTTGTACTACACCTGAACAAACAGAGACTATGACTAGTCTAGTGTCACATTTAGTGGCTAGCCTCATTGAATCCTCCACGCACCAAATCCTATGGTTCTACAGTCCTGGTAAGTCTCAACGCACAGGCGCTTTTAACTTGGACGTTATATTTTAACAATGTCTCTTTAGAATGCAGCGGGAAATCCACATTAGCGTAAGTCGACGCCGCGTCAAATCATACCAAATTGTGTTATTAACATCCTTATTCAGGGCTACTCTCAAATGCGAGCTCCCTAAAATATCGAGAAATGTCCTCGGCAACGCCCCAATACCTAGGATAGTGATAAGTCATGTACAGTTCACAGGCGATTCTTCCGAGCTGTACATATTGCGTGACCTTATCCGACAGCTTGGCTCCGAGGAAGAAATCCGCAGGTTTCTTCAAAGCCGACAAAATTCAGAGCTACCGCCGATGGTGGATAGCAAAATCAATAAGCGGCTAGCCCTGGCGTTCATTGAGAATTGCCTTTCAATCGGATCTGTCGTGTGGATACTTGATGGTGTGGATGCTAAGAGTGACCTATGGTCTACGGTGAAATGTTTGCTGCGCGAAAAACGTGGATTGCGTGTTATATGCTTCTCGAGAGGAAATCTTTGCGGTCCGCTCGAAAATATTAAGTCGAAGAAGCATAAGGTGGTGGTTAGTGCCAGCTTGATCGAATCAGAGATAGTGAACATCGGAAGGAGAAGGCCAGAAGTGAAGTCTGAACAACAATCTATTATCCGAGGTCTGCGTACGTCATTTGGGTCACAGTAAGTACATTCTATCACCGAAAAAAATACAGTTTCGGCGCTGTCTAACTTATGGTAATCAACTAGCTTTGGTCTATTGTCTGTGCGTTTGAGGACACTATCTCTGGAAACTCCAGACCGAATTAATGATGTCATTACTTCTCTCACAAAGGAGGTATATGACAGCATTTTTCTAAAGTTGTGGCATTGCGAAAGTAAGTCCTATCGCCCATCTTTGTACTCTATGACATGCCTTGTTGCCTTGGTTAGTCCGATCGAGACAGATTGTGCAATGAGGCTCTGTGGCATGATGCAAGATTTCATGCCAGCTATGTTCCAGGACACGAATGGACTCACTATCGCCGGCCAATCTATTGGCCCAGTTGCTGGAGCGCCGCTACCTACGTTGGCTCGTGCTGCTGACATGCCAGAGATTATCAAGCACCAGAAACTCGCTAGTTTAATTCAGGTGAAGGATGGCCGTTTGACACTCCAAAACCCCAATCACATGGAGCATATTCTTCACATCATATCCACTCAGGCTTCTAGCTTTTTCTTTGCACTGGTAGATGCAATCTGTTTTAGATACCGGGCAGATAAGGGTGCCGTGCGTTTGTTACACAGAATCATGGAATTGTTTCCGGAACATCGGATGCAGTTTCGACGGAAGATTGGCAACAACTCTCAAAATTCTGTTATGTTGGTTGAAGATCTCGAGCGAACGGGCGGGTTACCCTTGAACAGGTATGGGCTGTTTGAACGAACTGATCAACGAAAGCCCTGATTTGCACATAGTTTATATACCTTGGTATGGCTTCTGTGTTGTTGTTGTTCTCTTTATCGTCTACCTGAACAGCGCTAACTATCAATACGACTACCTCACCCGACGAGGCTGATCACAAAGGTGTCGTCCGTTGGGCCAGTCCCAAGAGGTGGGGAAATGCGAGTGCATTTCGCCAAGGAACCCTCATATGACCAACCTAGAGCCCAGTGACGAACACTAAAAGGGGATTGACCATGCATCTCCTGTAAAACCTTCCCGCAAAATTTTGACAACTATCTTCGGGGGTGTCGAAATAAATCCATCTTTTCCAGAGGGTGTCGGCTTGTAGCTTGAATCCCGTCAAATTGGCGACGAAGTTGTCTTAGCTGAGGGGTTTCATCACCCATTCGTAGTACGAAATGCAAATCGACAGGATGAAGTTCTCTTCGTTGAACGTGCTATCCTGGTGGGTTTACCATGGTGGAAAGTTGTTACTGAATGGAGGGAAGAACTCATCGTGGTGTAGAATATTGGTCTGCACTTAGATAAATACCATAACGTCCCCTCAGTGGTAGATATCTTAACTTATAAAACATCCTATTCTACAGATATAGAGCCACCGACGACATCAAACATGCACATTTTCACCTCTGTCGACACTCTAGTTTTCGAAATAAAATGAACTACTCTGTCACTATTAAAAACACCGTTCTTGGTGAAGCCAAGTCAAACCATGACTAGTTCTTCTCGCGATCCTGTAATGACCTGCTCGTGATACAAAGCCACCAAATGTGCCATCTCGACATAGACAACATGACCATTGTCGTTCAAATTACGAACAATCAAAGGCCGATGCATTCCTTCTATCAAGACAAGATCGTCCCCACGTCGTGTGTAGTCACAACTCACAAATAAATTACCGTCCGACAAAAGTCCAAACTGATGGCCCAGAGTGTGCATGGCCCAGAATATGTAGACCACATTCTCGTCGTCATCGGTACACCGTTCACTGTTAATATCCAAATATCGCCCTAGTCGCTGTCCATAGGCCAGATCATCGAGGTCATAACCTAACCAATACAATAGTCTACTTCTGGTAGTATCATCCGCCTTGTCGCCGGCAAACCTCGCTAAGATTGCTTCTCTGAGGTCGTCCCGACTATTTCTATCGAAAATCTTGACAATCTTGGCTCTATACATACAAGAGAGATGTACTCTTCCCCACCCCGGACCCCGAACAAACTTCATATCTGCATATATATCTGATCTTGGCCCGTAATAAGTAGGATGAAATCGATTGACAAAGTTGGAGGAATAGGTTTTTCTGGGAAACAAGACTGTTTTTCCATATGGAACCCAAGATAACAAAGTCTCGGAGGGTGCAAGATTTCCTTGTAAAGATGGCTTCAGTGCATGGTTTTGATTTGGCAGCTTGCATCTAGTGTGGGTTCTCCGCAAAGATTCAATGATCGTCTCGGCGATGTCCGACACGACCTCCGTATCAGGTTTAGTGTAGTCAACTACAATGTTGAAGTTTGGATACAGTCCAGCTAGGGCGAAGAAGCGGTCACGAGGTTGTGTCGCCTGTAGACCTTTACATGATTCTGAATACGCACTGGAAAGCATTTCCGTGTTGAGTGTGCTGAATTTTAAAAGTGAAAGTAATGCCCAGGAGGTCGAATTAATAGTGGGACTAAGCTCGCCATGTTTCAGCGACCAGATATCGGCATTAAAATCAGCAACCCGTGGTAAGACTTTCCTCATGTGTGTAACAGTGTCATCTTCAATACAGTTTTCAATCGCGTTGGTAATTACCAAAATGGACCAGAGAGTGATTTTGGACTTTCCGTATAACAAATAGTCCGACTTCTGACCAGTAAGCTTGTGCCATTGGGTAACTAACTTTGCTTTTTGAAATTGAAGTTTACCTGATCTCTCAGAGTCCATCCTGATGAGATCTTGATATTCTTTGCGCACGGCGACTTCTTGGAGGATCCACATGCGTGTCCAATAGGCACTGTCGAATATTGGTCTGAGATTGATCCAGTTGACACTCATAAACGTGTTGAGTAAGTGACGACGACTATGATCATTCTTGGCCCAACCTAATGTAGCACTAAACAGTCGGTTTATATCCCGCAAGACGGCAACGGTATCAGACTGAGCACATCCAAGCCAGGAAATCAAACGGTTGGCATGAATATATACATCGCGCATCATCATAACTTGATGGGTCTTTTCCTGATTGTTGGTCTGGTCGATACAAAGTGCATCAATCCATATGCGAACCGGCTTTTTCTCATGCCTGATGTGCCACAGAGCCGCCATGAGATTCTCGGTGATACCAATTATACCTGAGTCTAAGTGCATCGGATAGGTCCCAAACGGACTACCCCAAACATATGACAGACAAGTATATTGACCAACGCCGTCTGGGAACTCATGTGTGCTAAGAGTGCAACGAAGATGATCAAGACCAACCCCGGGATGTAGAGTGATGAGTCGAAGTTGTTTTCGATCTAAAGCCAATGGCTCATGCTTATACAGAAGAGGGGCAGCAGGCCCACGTATCTTGAAGGCACTGCTTTTAGCATCTTCGCGAACAAGTTGGCGAGGGGTGAACCAATATTCATATTCTGAAATATTGCCAGTATGGTCTTTGATCTCTTTAGTGTCAATTATTGAGGCAAAGTTTTCGTGTTGCCCTTATGTTAGTTAGTATATGTGGGCATCTGAAGTTAAAAGAAGGTTCTTTCTCATTCATCAACGACTCAACGGAGAAGAGCAAGAAATACCGAAGAGTCACTTACAATGATCTTCAGATTTTTCTCGGGTCTTGAATCCTTTATGTTTATTGTCTGTTGATGGGCCCACGGGGGCCCGGAAAAACATGGTGACTAATGAATGTTGAATCCTTAACCTATCATACTAAACTTTGGCAATACAAGAGGAAAAAGACTAGCTTTATACTAGAAAATAACGACCAAGTTTCATGGTCTCTCTGGAACTCGGCGGTTGGTCTACAATTGCCTTTTTGCCTCATTGCCTATGCGCCACATTAAGCCGCTGGGCAGATTCCCTAGTACATACGCATAAAGTGTCCGACCAGGGCGAAGAACTATCACAGTTCCGGGCACCGAGTGTGTTAGCGCGCGGTAGCATCCGCTATAACTAGTTACATGTTGATGGCCGTTTGAAGCTGTTGCATCACTTGTGCAAAATGAAAAGACAAAGGCATTCCTGTTCTATGGCGTAGTCAGCGGTTTTAGTACAGTTTGTTTAGCTCAACATATAGTGACGTCACAGTGATAATACCTCTTATATGCTCATGTACTATTCTAGACTAGGGGTGAATATCGTCAAATGTCCGAAGTTACTCACAGATCTGCCCGTTCAAGAAAACGATTGCCTGGATATTCGGGAGTTTTGGTCAGGGTCTAGTTGAATATGGCCCGAGATATATCAAAACCACCATCAACTAGAGAGGGTGTGTATACACGGAGTATGTCCTTGTCTCAGTGTCCATTCAAGACTTTGTCTCGAATACAAGATCTACATGTCATGTCAAACACCAAGGCCTAGTAATAGCATAGGTCACAGAATAGCTATCCTTAGCATCTGTGAATAGATAAAGATATGTCATATCTCCCACAGGATCAACAAAGCTTCCCTTCACATCTTTAAATCCCAAATAATGGTTCGAAATCAATACAATAACATGAAATGTAGCTGGATTACGTATGGACATTTGACCCTTCTAACCCTTAACCATGTCTCTCAATCAAGTGCAGGCCACTTGGCGTATCGACGATCCCGCTAACCTCACCAATCTTCAAAGCAAAAGCGACCTCCTCAAACTCGCTCTGCATCTCTCCTCTCCCGAAAACGCCCAGGTCACCACGTTTCCGCGCACTGCTGCAGTCACTCTCCGTCTCAGCCAGCTCACCCAGAGTCTTCCGTCCACTACGGATCTCCTCCTCATAGCGCTCCAGAATCGCCCGAGACTCCTCCTTGCTCCGAGTAATGTTGGCCTCTTTCCATGACGCCGGACGCCGGGAACCCGCGTGCTTCACGAGAAGGTGTGACGCCCAGACCTTACCGGGAGGCACCTTGGAACTGGTGAGAGAAGAAATGTAGGCTTGGAGAACTGCCGTGTCGCTGCCTTCGGGAGACTCCCAGCGAGATTCACGTGTGTTGAGGTTGAAGTAGTACGGAAGGTTGCGCGACTTAGAGTGGCGCACTTCCCAGTCAACAGGGAGACCAGTAGAGGGGTTCTATTGAAAGAGTTTGTGTCAATTGAAGCTCAACATGTGGATTTTCGATGTCTGAATACTCACGGTAGACATGGTGACTGAATTTGTTGATATACACAAAATGAGGCTTCAACGGATCAACTCATTAACAAACAACCCCAAAAGGCATGACGTTTTGTTGTTGCGACATCTAGACAGCTTAGTAAACAATAGCCCCGCTTAACCCTAATCACAAGCTCCCCAACCCGCGATTAGTAACATAACCAATGACAAGGCTGAACAATTGTCTTGGAATTTTGCGACAGAGGCGCATTCGTGGCTTATCTTTTTTGTGCCAAGAAGTCTATATTCTAGATCTGCAATCCACTCCTCACTCGACCCCCAATCACAATCACCAAAATGTCATCTCCCGCCGCTTCCAACACCGGCCCCGTCGAAGCCGAACAGCCCACCGACATTGCCTACCGTTTCTGTTCGGAATGCAGCAACACACTCTACCCCAAGGAAGATCCTCAGCGCCGCGTTCTCATGTTCCAATGCCGCACGTGTGAGCACACTGAGGCGGCCGAAAGCGCCTGTATCTTCCGCAATGTCCTGAACAACGCTGTTGGTGAAACTGCCGGTGTTACTCAGGATGTTGGAAGTGACCCGACATTGCCGCGTGCCAACAAGTCTTGCCCCTCCTGCCAGCATGGTGAGGCCGTTTTCTTCCAAAGTCAACAGAGAAGTGCTGAGACTGGAATGGTGAGTTTCGACGGACAATTTGGTTGTGTGAAAGGACATTGGCTAACCATAATTTTGTGTAGAAACTGTTCTACGTCTGCTGCTCCTGCGGTCACATCTACCAATAATTCAACTATAATTTGCATAACAACGACCCGGGGGATTGTCTTGTTGCTTTCTTGTTTTCTTTTTGGGGGGAATGGCGTTTGGAGTTGCTTGCTTGTCACTGTTGTGCTCCTTCTAATACACATATCATCATACATGCCACAATCGCTTCTGTTCTATCATGTAAATTCAGTAC
The DNA here is from genome assembly GCA_003032515.1 of Huntiella decipiens. NCBI lineage: Eukaryota > Fungi > Ascomycota > Sordariomycetes > Microascales > Ceratocystidaceae > Huntiella > Huntiella decipiens. Next base: position 34,348 of record NETU01000403.1, on the reverse strand, counting down.
TGTACAGATCCCCAAACTTATGTCTTCCTCCATGATATCGTACACATTCCTTATATCCCCCATTATGTTCCTCTAAGCCTGCAGAGGCGCCATGGACAGAATCTTACTCCACTTCTTTTTCCGCAACTCTTGGCCCACCACACCGTTAATACGAGTACCGACGGGATCTCCCGCCTTGGTAATCAAGACACATGCATTGTCGTCGAAACGGACGACAGAGCCGTCTGGCCGCTGGGACATCTGGCGGGTACGGACTACCACAGCGTGACGCATGTCACCACGCTTGACCTTGTTGGCCATGGTGGTTCCAGACTCGGCGGAGCCACGCTGTTTTTGAACGACAACGACGAGACGATCGCCTGGGGAGTATGAATTAGCGAGTGTCCATAGAATATCTGCCGAGAAGTCGAGAGCGTGGTTGTAGCGGGGTATTTTGGGCTCGGTCGTTGATTGTAGGCCTACATCGTAGGCTTCGTTCGTAGTCGCAAATCTTCGAGTTTCCAAAGTTTCAAGTCGCTTTCCCTCATGATCTCTCAGTTGTTCTCCCACCATCTCACATACCAATTCCAGCATGGCGCTTCTGGCCAACGACCATGGCGCATTCAACAATGGCAGCGCCAGAGTTATCAATGCAGTTGAGCATAGACTAAATCAGAGTCAGGCCAGTGACCATTGTCGTGTTTCTATCAGTTAAACTTACCTTTAATTGAATCATTTCGCAATTTCTGTCTTGTCTAGCTATAACCTTCCTCGAATCTCGACCATGTCGTCGTCCCAATTAATCTTCACGATCCTAGCTTTTCCGCCTTCAATGTTTGATCAGCTGACAGCTGGAAATTATTTCCTGGCAGCTGTATCAGACCCTATGTTGTGCAGTAACCCTATAATATCCATCCTTGTCATGTCGTACCGTTCCTGACATGATGAGCTTCCATCACAGGGACCTCTGTGTGTAAGCAACTCCAACAAAGACGTCATTTTGTTGACTTTAGGATACAGATGTGATGTTTATTTCTGACTAGATCAGTTACAAAAATAACAAATAATCAAGGTGACATTTCTCTTTGGAATGATAAGCACCGAGAATTTAAAGCTCCGTTGTAGAAACAAAATAAGATTCCGGTTACGCTAGTGCCTTCTGTTTCTTAGATATCTAAAAGGAAAGAGGCGTAAGTCAGTTTTTGAATCAGGTTTGCACTTTCTCAAACTCTTCTTTGTTAATATTTTTGTCTTCTTTGTAGTCGGTCAATTTTAGCCTTTCCTCTTATAAGGCATCTTCTCTTTTTCTTCTTCAATTTAATTCCTTCATTTCCCACTACAAAGCGCACGCATTTTCTCTCTAACACGCTTCCATTATCGTTTATCATCGGTCTCTCATCACGTCCCCTGCGAGTCTCGTTGTCGTCCTTTACCACGTAATTCTGTTTTTGCAGACAAAAAACACGAATCATTCCTACTTGCTACACGCATCGAATCTTGCATGTGCAATGGCTAGATGCTGTACTTCGAATTTGCTACTTTAACCAAAACACATCAATCACACGACATTAACTCACCATGGGTCGCAAACCTGCTTCTGCCGCCGCTACCGCGTCTGCCACGTCCAAGAAATCACAACTCACACTCGCTCAAATTGCGGCTTATGACGACATATTAACCGATGCCCTGATCGATCACGCCTTTTACTGGACTGTTGTCCCCAAGAATCGCCCCTCGTACCACGCGTCCCGCGGTACCCGCGAAGAGGAAATCACCAAAATTATCACCCATGACATCATCGTCGCGCAAGATCTGGCACGCGCCGAAGCCGCTCTACTTGCCACTCCCGGTCTACGTAAATTCTACACTTCCCTCAAAACAGACGCCGAACGTACCAATTTCAGGGCACATCTACAACGGTATATGCAGGTGTACCTTCCGGATTGCTCATGGGAGGTAACCTCTACCAATCGCTACACAATTGTGAACCACGAAGCGGCAATCGCAGCGCGTCGCTTCATTCGGAGGAATGAGACTATCAAATATCTGGCAGGAATTCAGGTGGTAATGACAGCCAAAGAAGAGGAGGAAATTTCGAAGCGCAAGAAGGACTTTTCCGTGGTTGTTTCTGCGCGCTCAAAATGCGCTTCATTATTCATGGGACCAGCGCGTTTTGCAAACCACGACTGCAATGCCAATGCCAAGCTTATGACTACCGGGAATTTGGGTATTGAGATTGTCGCCACGCGCAACATTGAAATCGGAGAAGAAATCACTGTCACATACGCCCAGAGTTATTTCGGTGAAAATAACTGCGAGTGTCTTTGTCAGACATGTGAAAAGAATCTACAAAACGGCTGGGCGCAACCATTAGTGGCGGGTGTACTACCGGTGAAGCCTAGCATCGAGAGTGACACATCCGAGGGTTACTCTTTGCGCAGACGGCGTCCATGTGATGACTCGCGCAGTGTCAGTCGTGCGTCTAGTGTGACGGAGGATATTAGACCAAAGGTGTCGAGACGAAGAATCAAACATGCGGACATCGCCAATACTCCTGCTACCACCTCGCCAGCAGATGACAGTGGACGAGGAAGTGTTGGGCCAACAACACAAGTTGTCACTGGGGTCAAGAGGCAGCTGGAAAGTCCGCCGGGAAGTCCAACAGGTAAAAGAGCTAAGATGAGAAGGGAGAAGAAAACGGAATGCGTGGAGTCGATGCATCTAACTTTACCTGCTGTAAACGCCACTCATCTTCTGCCACCAACACCAGAGTCTAGCGGAAGTGAAGACGGACTACTCCAGCAAACACACGAAACCACGAGCGAGTCAGCGAGTGAGGTCGTAAATAAACCACAACCAACAACAGCAACAACAGCAGCAACAGAGAAACCAGCAGTCGCATCCACAAAAGTCAAAGCCCCAGCCGGTCGTCCCCACCGAACACCCGGTGATTACACGCTGACCCCCCTTCTTCTCTCTGAATCCAACATGGCATGGATTTCGTGCACAATTTGCAGTAATGCCTTTGTTCAACCAGATGCTTACTTTACACGCAGTTCGTGTCCACGTTGCGAAAGACATTCTAAGCTGTATGGCTACATGTGGCCCAAGACAGATAAAGAAGGACCACGAGACAAGGAGGAACGGATTCTAGACCATCGGACGGTCCACCGCTTTTTGGGTACGGCCGATGAGATGCGTGCAAGAGGAAGGAAGATTGCCAATATGAAGGACAACAACGATGCATAATGGAACGCAGAATATGGGATGGGGGATTGTTTTGTTTGCTTCTTGTAGAAGACATCAGTCTTGTGGATTGGCTCCATTACCTTTGTGTTATGGAGGACGGCCGACAGATACAACCGACAGATACAGCCGATAGATACGGTTGTATTGAAGGTCACGCTGACAAGATGGAGGAATCCGCCAATTAATCCTATTTGGTCTGCACATGACGTGATGGCTCTGGTAAACGGTAACAGTAGGTAATTTCATATAGATACGCACCCAAGATGATTTTTAGCAATAATGAGTCAGTACAAAAGAAAACACGAACAAGAAATCGCCCAATTTGTGTCCGAGAATCCGATTGCCATGACAGCTGATGCGCGATGGCCGGTTCGTATCACGTTGACCCGTTGCACAAAGAACTCTGGGCAAAGAAAAGACCCCGCAAAGGGCGTACGAGGTGGGGCAATTGCTATATGCATACCTTTGCGCTTTCCAAATAGCTGTTGGAGATGGATCAAGCCATTTGTTCAGAGAACGATCCATCCGACAAGATATTCAGCCATTGATTCGTTCCCTGCAGACAAATATGCATCCGTCCGTCCATGCATACATCCCTCCATCCACCCGACTTTGTATTCTGTGATTCCTGCAGTATGCGACCGTAGTTTTATGAGCGGGATTGATCATCATTGAGGTTGCCATGTGACTGATGCCGTGATGGTGGTAGGGTAAACGTAACAACCGGAGGCTATTCGGGGCATAGAAGACAGAAGAATTTTCATCCAAACAAGATGCAAAAAAGGGAACGAATAAAAGTGCGTTATTGAGTCTGACCAAACGGACTCCGGACATGTGAAATAATCAGTAGCCATACACACCATAAAATGAAATTGTCATGGTCTTTCTTCACTAGTCAGCTCGCCCAACAAAGGAAGGAGCAAACTGGAATTCGGTAGAGTGCATGCATGCATATCCTTCCTACCTTCCTTGCCTTGCCTTCCTTACCACACCATGCAGCGGGAAGCAACAGCAAAAAGCTGGTATCGGGACTGTACATGATTTCCTCGTGACGGCCGACGCGGGGGTTCCACAGTTACTACGTTAATGGGCGCCGACGTGGAGACTTCGCAACAAGCTCGTTCGGGAAAAAGCGGTGAAGTGAGGGTTGTGATTAGGGTTATGCGGGGAGATGGGATCAGACGGATGAATTGGCTGGCCTCAAACGGGCGGGGTTTTTTTCTCTTTTGAGGGAAGAGGGCAAAGTGATTGAGGCCTGCCTTTTCTGGGGGTGTGAACATGCCAGTGCCACTGCCAACGACCGTACCTACTTTCAGTTTGTTTCGTCCCTTGCGGCAGGTTCGCTAGTGAGGTCCCCTTGCAATGCGATTGGCATGTTTATTGTTTTGCAATGTACATATGTAATAAGCCAAGCCATAAGCCTACCGTATATCTCTTCTATTTTTGATCATCCAATAGGCAGTTCCATCTGAAAAACCCTACTTTTATCAACAAAGTAACCTGCACCTTTCATTCCAATCCTAAACAACATCCAAACAATGGCCAAACTAAAGTCCAAACAAAAGACAAAACAATCGGAACTAACCAACTATCAAGCCTGTAACAGGCACGCTAACATCACTAACTACGTCAACCCCCACCTCAATCGGACCGTCCCCCCGTCCGTGCTTGTCTATCATCCCCGATCAAAGAAGCTACCATCGTCACCACTCAAAAATGATCCGAAAGAAGAAGGTCCACCTCTTCTATCTGTCCATGCCATGCCATGCCGTGCATACATCATTTACTTTACATACGCATGTCCATGCACAGCTTCCATACATGTAGAATTGACATACAGGCCACTTTGCACCATGTTATGTTGTGTCACGTCCATTATAGCTTAAGCACAGCACCAGAACAAGAAATCGAAGAGAAAAAAAAATGCAAGTCATTATTAAAGACACGTAAATACAGCCTATGTAGTGCCAAGGAACGCAAGGTAACATGCACACGCTCCACAAGGAAAATCTTTCAAAACAGAAGGAGCGTATGAAATTGTAGTAAGGAAGCAAAACAGAGGCAAAAAAACGGAAAGAACCGACCAGCGAGTCATCATCGTAAAAGCGATGAAGAAAAAAAGAGACAAAAATGCAAAACAAAAAAACTACCTAAAAATGCAACCCGTCATTTTGTGTATCCGTCTATCCCAAAGAAAAAAGTGAAAGGAAAAAGAAAAACCATGAAAAACGAAAACGAAAAATTCGAAAAAAAAAGAGAAACCCGGTTAGAATCTCGGAGGAATTTCCCGTGTAGAAAATCTCTCCTTGAGCCGCTCGGGCTGGAACTCCCATCCATCAACAGCTGTCCGGTATTGACCCGGTACATTTCCAGCCCACTCATCAGCGCGTGACCGTGGTGTCCGGTGGTCACCATATGGAATGGCTGGGCGACCGGAAACTGGAGAGGGCATCTCGGAGCGGTGACGCTTGGGAATGGTGTTCATAGCCTTCTGACCACCAGAGGGGGAGCCGGAAGAACCTGTGGGCCGAGAGTTGGGAGTAATGTCTCCAGGCCGGGTAACGTAGGCAGAGTTGGTAGTAGAAGAAGCGGTAGACTGTGGTGACGTGGTAATGGGAGACTTGTTACGGTTGGAGATGGCTTCATTTTGACGAAGAATGTTCAGGAAGAGAAGAGCGGCCTCGGAGGAAGCCGTGGACGGAGCTGGAGCCGAGGCAATTCTAGCAGGACGGGGCTCAGCGGCCTCATCGGATACAGGAGAACCAGGGATAGAAAGAGAAACGTGCTTCTGGGGTGGACTGTTATCGCCGTCCGAGCGGACACGAGACGAGGCACGGGACTGGTTGGTTGAAGATGACGGAGAGGAACGGGCGTTGTGACGTGCAAGACGGTCTCTCTCGGCGAGGAGAGCCTTGGCGCGGTCACGAGGCGTCATTGTGGGAGGTGGTGAAGATAATGAAGACCGACGACGAGGGACAACTAGAGTCTGGTGAGCCGGCGAAGGGGCGAAGTGAGTAGGCGACTGCGTGTAGTAATAATGGTAGTTGTTGTTGTCAGTAGTTGGTGACAATGGGCGGCGATGTTGTGAATTGTCTGAAAGTCGCGACTGGGGAACAACAATAGATTGGTGACGAGGCCGGTTGTTCTGAAAAGTAGTCTTGATAGGAGCAGGTTTAGGAATATTGTTCCGTGATAGCAGTGAACTGTGGCGGCGAGGCGGACAGAACTGATTTGTATTTATAAAGTTGTTGCAGGGTCTGATAAGTGGACGAACAGGCGAAATCGAAGATGCAGCAGAAGAAGAAAGTCTCCTTGAAGATGGTGGCGAGCGAGATGGTGATATAGATTGTGCTGGTGAAGGCGAGGCTGATGAACGTGAAGAGGAAGGAGAAAAATTTACAGGAGAGATAGAAGGGAAAGGACGAGAAAAGTGTGAATGCGGTGGTTGTTCCATATACACACACATATTGTCAAAAAAAACAAAGAGGGAAACCACGCTTTAAAAAGAAAGGTATGTGCGTAATGACGCAGGGAGTGTGTTGATTCCTCCCTTGTTAAATGTACACCCCTACAAGGATCGACGAAACTCGCCAGAAGCCAGAAGCCACGCAGAACAAACAACCGAAGCGCGCAAAGACTCTTCTTTTGTTGGGCGTGGTTGTTCCCGTTGGTTGGATTTACCCGCCGCCAAAGAAAAGAGGCGAAAAGCAAGAGAAGCCAGAAGAAAGGAAAAAAAAAGAGTCACTAGTGGCTTTGTTCTTGCCGTTTCTGCAAGGCACAAGGGAGGGAGACAGCAAGAGGAGTGAGGAGGTAACAGCAAAATGTGATGAATTGACAAGGCAGCCGCGTGAGATGCCTAGTAGGAATAGGTCATAGATGAGTCGGAATGATGAAGAAAGTGAAATACGGCGAGCCAGAAGGACTGACCGGATGCAAGAGGGAAAGAGCGACAGACAGGGCTATCTTTATAGACTTGTCAGTTTATTTGGGACCGGCAGGAACTGCTCGCTTGGTCGCCGCGTGACGCAAATATTGAATTGTTTCCTTGGACAAGAGCCAAATGGCAATCCTCAGCAAGCGCACGCATCCTCCGCCACCATCCCCGATCGGCTCGATCATTTGTACATACTGTATGTACATATGTACGTATGTATGTTGTATGTTATGTATAGCTTCTCATCGCTTGTCCGTCTGACCAGATGTACTCCGGACAAGCCTTCTATTCACTTAGTGCCATAGATAAGCGTGAGCGAGGCGTCACATCGGTGGTCAGCCGAGCAAAGAGGGCGTGGCTGTTTCTTCTTTTATTTTTTCAATTGTATTTTCTGCAGTCCGTTTATTGTAATTCCATTTCTTTGTGTCTATTTTAATTAGGTATGCATGTACGCACTCTTTCTTTTACTGGAATTATCGTCTAGCCTATGTACATACATACCTACTACGTTGGTTGGGTCTTCCTTGGTGACATGTGAAATCTCTGACACATGTTGGGCTTTCGTCCTCAAAGACAAATATCCGTCACCCAACGATACACAACACGCATACGTAGACACAAGACTGTGCCAATGTCTCACTGTTCTCCATTACACGCCCCCCTAAACTTCCATATTACCCACACTTTCATAGCCCCCGTGTTCTCTCCGCCCCAGTCCGTCCGGCACTTCGTACATGTCCAAAAACGACACTTTGTGTCCGTTAACTAGGCCCTCGCCATTCTCGCGCTGACCCCACACAGGTGCCGGGTCACACCAGAAGTCTGAACAATTGGCCAGAACTCCATGTCCGTACGGGTTGGCCTTTTTCTTCTTCTGAGCCGTTGCGCCTGCTGACTTGCCAGTGACAGTCTCGATAAAGGGTGTGACTCCCAGAAGCATAGCAATTTGTGACCAGCAACCGCCCTTTTTACGTGCAGGACCATGACTGTGACTGTGACCGTGACCATGACCATGGGCATCCTCCCCGCCCATATCAAGAGAGGCATCCAGAGGAATCCCCGTGCTAGTAAAGGCAGCCGTTTGCGTGGTGTCACGGATCCCGTGCATGTTCTCATACGTCGTCATTGCCTGGCCAACCTGAAGGAATTGTACTGACAACAGCATAGAAACCCACACAAGTTGGATGGTGACCCAAACGGCAATCGACAGAGTATAAGCATTGCTGTTGGCGTACTTGCAAAGTGTTTCCGTAAGTAACAAACACTCGCCTGATGTACTCTCGGGAACCCGCGAAAAGTAGTAGTACGCAAGCCAGTCAAAAGACACAATCCCACCCATTAAACTGATGATATACAAGAAAAAGTGGCGATGGTTGTTGATACCAATGCAGTTGTTGACCCATGGACAGTGATGATCGTGCTTGGCTACACACTTGCCACACTTTTTGCAATGCTTGCTGCGGAGTGGCGTCCGGATCATGCATTGCACGCAAAAGTTATTTTCGTCATACTTCCAAGTGCGGAGAAGCTCATCAATGGCCGAACGCTGTTCCGCAATTCCGTTGAGGCGGGGTACAAAGCCTGGGTCATACGCCATACTGCAGGTATAGAAATACACAACCAAGCTGTAGAACACCAGGAAAACTAAGTTGAGGAATCCATGGGAACCATCTCCATCCTGAACAGCAACCTTGCTTCCCACAGCCATTGTCAGACTAGCCTCGGTCTCGGCCGCGTTCCATGTGCCCGGGAGGACAGTAGTGAGCCAGTTGACACCAGTCCAGAACAGCGTGGCCGCAAAGATACCCGCCATCCATGGTGTCCGACTGAAGTGCCGCATATCTGCCGGTGCATGTTCCATAACTTGCATCGCCACCCACAGCAGTCCATACACCACCAGAACACTTAATACCACACCTGCCACAAATGGCATACCCGAAATAATCACCAGGCCAGCGTATAGAATGACACTTGGCCACAGGAATGTAAATTTGTTGATAAACCCTTTACGGTCCTGTAGCATGTACGCACTACCTGGCCAGTTGGGCACCGTCGGAGTGGCGTCCTTGTTGTAACCTGCCTCCCGGAGTGCCCGGTGCCACGCTGGCCATGTGTTGAGCTCTTCGGCCGTTGCTGCAGGTGTCTTTCCAGCCTCAGTCTTTGCGAACCGGTCGGCTCCGTACTCAATTAGCTTGAGAACACAGGCTGGTGAACCCTTGACCAAAGCCCAATGAAGTGCGGTGAAGCCCTGTTCATCCGTGGCATGCACCGAGGCTCCCCAGCGCAGAAACAAATCCACCAGTCTCGGGTATCCCTTGTAGGCTGCCCACATCAACGCTGTGTGCCCGTATGAATCAAGGACATCCACGGGAATTCCCTGGTGCAGAAGCAGCACTACCAACAGCACGTTCCCGTTGAATGTGCTGATGTGCAACGTGTTGTAACCCTGAGAATCCGTCACCAACGGGTCAGCCCCATGCTCAAGCAGCAAGTTGACCGTGTAATAATGGCATCGTTGAGCAGCCCACTGTAGCGGAGTGGATACAGATTCGCCGCCCTTGCGGTTGAGTTCGGCTCCGTGATCAATTAGGAATTTGCACATGGCGTACTGATTGTTGATTGCTGCCCACTAACGCCCAATCGGAAACAATGTTAGCATAACCGCCCTGAGACTAACGAAACCACTGACGAAATCATCCATCCTATTCGTGTTTGCCCGCCACAAACCTCAAGAGTAGGGACAAAAGGACCGGTCTGTCCGCCCAAACGACAACAACAAACTTACATGTAAAGGTGTGATTCCCTCATCGTCGTGAAAGGTCGCATCGTACTCCCCTTCCTCAAACAGCTTTTCCATGCCCGCCACATCGCCTATTCTCGCCAACTGCATGATGCCGTTTTCGCCGGCTTCCGCACCTTCTGCCACTTCTCCTGGTCCTCTTTGAGCTTCTCCTATCGCACTTGAGGCAACCGCTGCTGCTCCGACACCGGCTGGTGATGTAATCTGGCCCATTTCTACTGCGCCAGTGGTTGCACTACTATCGAGTGATGGCGCGACTGTTGCCGACTTTGATGGGCCGCCGAGAAGCGAAGGCTTTCCGGTGGAGCCCTTGGGCGCGTCCATGGCTTCCGGTGTGTGTATTGGTGTGGAAACAAACGGAGAATTAGATATAGACGGCTAAGGCCTCGCGAATCGGGTATCAACTGTTCGGATCGTGTATTAAGTGTATCGTGTGTCGGGGATTGGTAATGCGCGGCTAAACAAGCGCAAGCCGAAAGTCTAAAAGTGTCGAAACGACGTAATCGGTAAAAACTTCAAATCGTGAAAAAGAGTGAATTAAAGAAACACGAATTGTCGTCAGCAATTCAAGGCCCCTAACTTCTCGGAATCCGACCGAGATCAAAAAAAAAGGTATCCGATAACGATACGTGTAGCCACCGACAAATCAAAAGCCAAGACGGCCCTTGTGCCGAATCACTGCTGGAAGCTTGGTGATAAGCGGGGCTTTTCTTCCATGAAGCACAGACTTTCAGCCAAGGCAACAGTCTGGAAAGAAGAATCGGAAATCGGTGTAAATCGTTTGTCTTGAATGAATGTGATGATCAGTGCTCCAATATTACAGAAATTGTCTTTGGCAAAGTGTTACTATGCTGGGGTAAGGCTGAACCGGTGAATAGCAACTTACTGACATCAATTGGAGGTAATTGCCATTTAGCCGTTGATGGTTAATGACCAAGTTGGTTTCTGGCGTGAATCTGGAGACTATGGCACAAATTCAAATTAATTTCAGGCGTTCGACTTTGACCTGCATCCACATTCATATCAACCTAAGTAGGCAACTACACTTCACACAGAGTCATTTCAGTTTATCATAAAAACAGTTACACTAAATTATTTGATCTGGGTATCTTCTAACCTCACTTCCATTCTACTTGCGCACCAAAAAGGTCAAAAGATCAACCTTTGTGACGACAGCCACAGGCTTCATTCCCTCGGCAGTCTTCTCTGTAACTACGGCTGCAGAGTTCCACTCCAAGAACTTGCTAAGTGAACTCAGAGAACTCTCCATCGTAAGTTCAACAAATTGCCGCTTCTTTCTTTCGACTGGCTTCCCCGCATCTCTCGGATCCGTGACAACCTCGTCAATGCGAGAAAAGTCAAACATGACGTCACGAACAGGGCTGTCGGCAGAGGCACGGCCGCGTGAAATATAGCTAAGAAGGTTACCCAGCGTCACCAGGCCTACAAGACGACCGGCAGCCGTTGATACAGGCAACTGGTCGAAACCCTTATCACGCATTGTCTCAATCGCATCTTGGCACTTTTGATCGGGAGAAACGGTGGTGACGGGCTTGAGCCGCAGGTCCGCAACAGTAGCCCCAGAAAAGTCGTCCTTCTTTTCGGCCTCGGCCTGCTTCTTCTCACTAAGGAGGTTGTTGGCCGCAAGCCAATCGTCATCGGCAAACTTGGACAGGTAGCTTCTAATCGAGTCAGGGAACACAACCACCACTGTGTCGTCCTTGGTCCACTTGAACTCTTTGTTGGCTTCGACGAGTGCCTGCATAGCCGATCCCGAAGACCCACCAACAAGGATACCCTCTTCGGAAATCAGACGACGAGCAAGTTCAAAGGACTCAAAATCGGCAGTCTTGTACCACTTGTCGACAATCTCACGGTCAAGAACATCAGGGATGAAGTCGTAACCGATGCCCTCTACCTTGTAAGGCTGGTTCTCTTGTGCGGCATTGAGAGCCTCAGGTACAGCCAGAATACTGCCGTGGGGATCAGCCGCGATAACAGTGATGTTCTTATCGTGCTTCTTGAGGCCCTTGGCAATACCAGTAATGGTACCACCAGTACCTGCACCGGCAATCACGGCTGTGAGTTTACCAGGGGCTTGTTGCCAGATTTCTTCAGCCGTGCCGAACTCGTGAGCATCTGGGTTTGCCGGGTTGGTGTATTGGTCGAGGATATGGGCGTTAGGGATTTCTTTTTCCAGGCGACGGGCAACACCAATGTGTGATTCGGGGGCGTCCCAAGCGGCCTGGGTAGGAGTGCGAATGATAGTAGCGCCGAGAGCCTTAAGAACAGAGACCTTCTCTGCGGACATCTTCTCGGGGAGAGTGATAATGGCCTTGTAGCCCTTGATAGCGGCGACCAGCGCCAGACCGATACCACTAGAAATTACAAATCACTGGTTAGCTAGCTTACATCGTAGAATCGTCGTGTACCTTACGTATTTCCAGAAGTAGGCTCGATCAGAGTGTCACCAGGCTTTATGCGTCCACTCTTCTCGGCCTCCTCGATCATGCGCAGAGCAATGCGGTCCTTAACGGAACCACCGGCGTTGAAAAGCTCAACCTTGGCGTAAACCTCGGCCTCGATGCCCAGCGACTGCGGGATCTTGTTGAGACGAATGAGCGGGGTACCACCAATCAGCTCAGTAACGGACTGGGCCGCGGGAGGTGCAGATCTTGGAGACATGTTGTCTTATAAAGTGGTGTATGATAGAATGTGTTTGATGAAGTGAAAAACGAAGAAAAGAATGATGGAACTCGATTGTTTCCTTTGATGAATATGGTCCGATAGTCAAGTCGAATGAGGTCTAAGCTATGTACAAGTCCCGATTAAGTTGGTAGCGACCAGGGGTCAAGGGGTGCAGCAACAATGCGACGTGAGTTGCGACGAGGCCAAGAATGCAAGTAGACAAGGCTCCAGATATTCAGGGAGAAAAAAAAGTAACTTGGATGAACTAGCAACTTGAGGAAGATACTCGCTCTATATGTACGCTCTGAAATACGGACTGCAACTATTTCTCCGCGCAAAAAAATCAAAAGTTTAAGTTACTTGTGTAGTTAGAGGCAAGTGGGGACTCGTCTGATGGGAATTGCCAAAAGCGGGCTTTTTATGTTAGCCTGTCTTGGTAGTGGCGATTTGCTCGAATGACCTACGATTGTGTCATTGTCACAATACCTGATGTTATGTGAATGTGGAGCTCATGTACCGGCACGTCATAGAAGCGCATGTAGCCGAGTATATCCAGTCAAAGGAGGCTTATGCTACCGGGGAACAGTTACTTCCGCCGCGGGATATCCGAAATATCAAGCTGGTTTGTTTTTTTTTAGGTTTTTATTTCCTATAGTAAATTCTCCAACTCCTAGACAAAGTTTCCCAAAACAGCAACACCTCTATAACCATCCCGCCCCTACCTTATCCGCGGGGTTGTCCAGCTTTCTGGACAACTGTTTTTCCTTGTCCCTTCCCCAACTTGCGCAACCAAATCGTAAAAAGAACCATCCACCCACGCATTTCTCCACCAAAATGGTCCGTCCACCTGCATGGCTTTGGAGGCTCCTTCCATGTTGAGAGTTTTTGAGGTGGGCGGTGACCTTGGGTCGCACAATAACTAGCCGGCAAGAACTTATGTAGTCTGAACGCCAAGCCCGAAGTGGAGTTTACTAGCCAGTTGATTGTTCTGGAACAAAAAATGGAAGACGGTGGTTATTCCTGTATTGTATAGGGTTACAGACGTCACCGGGCGTGGCTGTAACGAGTCTGCCGGTAGGAGTGGATCGGCGAAATTGGCGACTCGGTGCTGCTGAATTCGGACGGAACGGCTTGTGGGTAGTATATATAAGCAGGCTCGGGTGGCGGATAGTAGACATACATTCCTGTCTCTGTATCAATGTATGGTTGTGGGGGCTCACTTGATGAATTCCGTCGATATGCATATAAACGCGGTCTTTCATCGATATTAGCGGTGCCGAGAGGTGCAGATGCAGGCGCAGTAACAAGCGTGTGGCTGTTTGCAACTCTATAAGCGGTCAAGGTATCATTTGTGTAAGCCTTAGGCGGCATGATAAGACAACAACTAACACAGAGCGCAAGTGTTATGAAGCCAAATACACCAGCGAGAATCCCACCGATCTGTACGGGAGAAAGATGACTCGTGCTGGTTGTCGTGTCGTCGGAACGGCCGGTAAGGATATAAAAGGAAAGAGTCGGGAGGATCATGGCGAGGCGTTGTCTCAATGTCATGCAGCAAGGACAAAGATGAAAAGTCATGTTTCAATACAAGCAAGCCCCCGCATTTGGTTTATATAGATTGACGTTACTCAAAAGCGTCTTCTTGTCCTCTCGCCCCCGACCCCGCCTCATCCGCTGCCGGCCCACAAACAAACATCAGAGGACGATGCACGACCGGTCATCGTGCTGTCCCACGTCGCCCGCAATTCTTCCCTTGGTGCCCCCATTTTGGTTAGTTCTATCCCATCAACTGCTTCAAGTCACTAGGTGGCCAGCGCACTTGGGCAAACGTCAACATGCGCTTGATGGCCTGCAGATACTTGCGCGTTACTTCGTCTCCCATCACATGTCCCTTGTTTCCATTGTGCAGTTTCTCGCGAGCACTGCGCTCGTGGATACCAACCATGGTCACACCAATAGGCCAAGCTGCTTTACCAATGGATAGTCTAAGATACCCATCGTTGGCATCAACGTACCGCCGTTCCTGAAGGGCAAGTACAATCTCAATGATTGGCGTCAGGACGGAATCATCCAAGTCATCCTTTTCGAATTTACGGAACAGCTGCAGACGGGTTAGTAAATGAGAGACACGCAGATGAGGTCTATCTGGGGTTGTGACTTACTGGTTTGAGATCCTCCCGGCAGCGAATCATAGTGTTGTACGCTGTTTTGCTTGCACTTGTGTCGCCCTTTTCCCGCTCCATAGCTTCTTGGTATTCCGTAAGCACCATGGAGAAGTATGAGGCGAGTTGCCGGAACAGATATGCACGCCCCTTTTTGTCCGTAGGGGTTTCGCCGCTCAACTTCATATTCTTTTCCTTGACAGGTTTGAGAGTTGTTGGGATCGGCCCATCAGTGATGACAGTCTCCAATCTCACCAGTCTTCGCACCCGCCCCCAGTGACTTTCTCCAAACAGTACCACGGGTTCTCCTCTTTCTCTTAGTCTTCGTCTCAGTTCCTCTTCGTCAATATCATCCACGCCATCTTCCTTGGCCAACGCCTCATCATCCGGTCCAGTGTCTTTCTTCAACTCTGGAAGGCCTAACCTCTGTCGTCTCTCAAACTCTTCTTGTTCCTCGCGTTCTTCCCGTGCCTTGCGCGATTGTTCAGCTAAAGCCTTACGCTTCTCTTCGCGTCGGTGTGCCTCTTCAGCCAAATCATCAGCCGCCTTGCGCTTTGCTGACTCCTTGGCTTCGCGGGCAGAAGCTAGTTCGGCCTGTTCCTTTTCGTACGCGGCAACACGAGCAGCTTCCTCGTCAGCCTTCTTCGTGTATTTCTTAGACTTGGGAGCAACTTTGGCGAGCTCGGCGCCCATTAGAGAAGCGAAATCCATTTTATATTATTGGTTTATCAGGGAATAAGCGATGAATTGTCGTGCAAGTTTGATGGCCGATTCGTGATATTGATTCTGACCTTCAACTATCAAGCCCCTTATCGATAAGATTTTAGTGGTTGTCGCAAAGGAACAGAAATTACAGGGTATCGTCGGCCGCAATCTAGCGGCCCCGGCCACTGAAAGACGCCTAATCTCAGGCTAATTCTAGCAATTACAGACATTCCAACCTCCAAAGACTTTGAGATCTTCAAGTCTGTAATCGCTTCTTGAATCACCACATTCATCACAATTAACTTCAAAAATGAGTCGCGCCGATGTTCCGGAGGTTCCCTTTTACATGCGGGTCTTTTTCCGCACGCAAGGATTTATCAAGTGAGTCCCGCTCCTACCAAGAGATTCAGTCCGTTTCACAACTAACCCCACTGCTTCCTCTGCGACAGACTAGAAGAGCTCAACAACCGCCGACCGCCTCGGCATGTAGATATCTACGTTCTCCCTACTACGACTCTCGAAGCCCTTCCATATATGTTCGTCGCTGCTCGGTCCGACGCTCTTCCGTATCCCGCCTTCGGTCTCCGACTCCTCTTCCAAGCTCTATCTCCAGCTAGCGCCGCATCCGGCAACGACCGACTAATTGCACGTGACATTGGAAACATTGTCGTCGGTGATAGCGGGCTTGGTGCACTAGAAGATGAGCGCGATGGTAGCGATGAAGAAATGATTGAGGGTTCGCGGAGATTGCGGCCCATGGTCCCCCCAGATGATTCGGCGCGCTTTGAGAAAAAAACACTACAAGAGGTTGGCTTCCGCCCTGGGGATATTCTTTCGGTTGCTGTGTTGATTCCGGGAGATGATGGTCTAGTCCCTGATGCTGCGAGCGTAAAGCGCCAGCGCGAACGGGAGCCCATAGCCGAAAAGAGCTCTGGAAAAGAATACAGCCATAACTGGACAGGTTACGGCGCCGGTTCTCATGAGCAAGGCGCTGTCAGAGATCGCGGTTGGGGTGTCCAGGCCACTGATGAATTCAACAACGGTCGTGATAGACGTTCAGCAGCCGATGCCCCCCGGGGTGACTGGAAGCGGGGTGGATCACCATCAAGTCGGAGGCGAGATGATAATGACGATATGGAAGATGGTCCGTCAGATCGTCAGAGGGGTGACTGGAACCGCGGTGATTCTCAGGGTCAAATGCGCGGCCAATGGGGCAGTGGGTGGAAAAGAGGAGGCCGAGGTCGGGCAGGTGGGTCTCGTGGTGGGAGACGGTAATGGATATAATTGTTTGTCCTGTTTATAACTCTAGCGTAATGATAATGTCACATCCTTTTGCAAGACTGGAATGCTTTTCTCTGTTGAATCTGTTGAATCTGTTGCCTAAGGCCAAATACTGGTGGCTCTGCTGTCTGTTACTCTGGTTTCCTGTATCAACCCGTCAAAGACGTCTCTGTGCTATAATTGTGCCATCGTGGACACTCTCTACCGTTCCAGAAGCGAGTCTCCCTTGCGCTTCCCCCGGAAATCAAGCAAGCCCTGCCACACCCGTTAGTTATGGAAGATTCGTGCTCCAGCGAACATTCAACTCACATCAGTCTTGTATGCGATAGTTCCAAGTACAAGCGGCGCAACTACCATGTACATGAAAGTAATACGGACGGTGCGCGACGTCCAACGGAAGAACTTGTACCGGTTCTGATTGACCTGGTTCATACGCTCAAAGGCGGGGTCATTGATAACTTTGTCGTCAATTAGCGGGTGTTCAAGAAGTATTCAAGAAATCAACATACGGTGGTTGCCGCCGCCTCCGGCATAGCGAAGTGGAGTGCGATACATGGCGATTATGGTTTGGAGAGTTGCTGCTAGCCAAAATCACTAATTGCTAGAAGCTGGGACGATCCTAGAAATGGAGGTGGAGATCATGATGGACCTGGTTGGACAATGCAGTGGCTGCATTCCGTGGCGTTAACGTGGCGGTACATTCATGGGTTATTGTTAACCCTATTCTTGACCAGACTACAATATCAGGGGTAAATCGTATCAGCATCCGAGGTTTCCCTATTTATGTCAGAGCATCATGAACATTCTGGACAAATGCGTGTCCATTCAGTTACACGACATCACCATGGTTTTAGAAAACGGCACTTTAGTTTAAACTTCTTTTCTTAAATTCTTTTGCTCACTTATAACACACAAGGATGTCATCCTTTGACCGAATATTTGTGGCTGTCAATGTCGCTGCACTCTTTTTAGTGACTTTTTTTCTTTTTGCCGCCAACGTCCGTCTTGAGCCAACGGCACCCTCAGTGAGAGACTTATCACCCAGACTTAGTGAAGAAAGACGTTTATCTTTGCTTGTGTTAAACGACCTTCACTTGGGCGAAGCTGAGGCATCATTTGGTCCGGCTCAAGACACCAAGACCTATAACCATGTCAGGACCTTACTGAATCATGAGACACCCGATATGGTGGTTCTGAACGGTGACCTCTTAACTGGCGAAGATACTTTTGAGGCAAATTCAACAAAGTATATCCACGAATTAGTCAAGCCGCTCGAGGAACATAATATCCCATGGGCTAGTACTTATGGGAACCACGACTCGTCTATCACGCTGGATCGTGAGGTGATTCTGAAGGCAGAGCAGGAACATGAACTTTGTTTAACTAAAGACGAAGTTCCTTCACTCCCAGGAGTCTCTAATTACCATATTGTCATTCGCGATGCCCAAGGAAAGTCAGCCCTGATTCTATACTTTTTGGATAGTCAAGGCGGCCATTATCTTCATGGAAAAAAGTCTAAGGACGAATACTCTTCGCGGCCGTCAAAAAACCATACCATACCGGTGACTAATACCACTTCGGATCCTAAGGATAGCGATATCCCGGGTGTAGTAAGTAACAGTACCGTCAACTGGCTTCTCAAAACACACAAGGATCTTAACCAAACTCATGGCCGTTTCTTGCCCTCGCTTCTTTTTGTCCATATTCCACCGGCCCTGTTTTCAGATGTCCAGACTGACGGTACCTTTACTTCTGGTCATTTCCCTGGTGTCAATGATGACAAACCATTGTCTACCCAGGGAACCAATGGTCATGGCTTCAACGATGATAAACTTGTCAAGGCCATTATGGAAATGGAAGGACTCCACACGGTGTTTTCAGGACACGACCATGGGGCTTCATGGTGTGGAATGGTGCCAGGACGGAAGCCGGCACGGAGGAAATTCTTGTGTTTTGGAAGACATACTGGACAGGGCGGATATGGTGACTGGAGCCGTGGTGGTCGGTCAGTCTATATTACAGTCCCCGAGTACGGATCAGATATTGAAGTGGAGACATGGGTCCGACTGGTAGATGGCAAAGTCATCAGTCGTGTTGGACTGAACGAAACATATGGCCGGGATGACTACCCAGACGAAAACGTGAGCTAGAATCGCCAATTACTCGCTTATACATACCTTTATTCAATATCGTATAAACTACGACCTAGTGCGTTCTGCTCATAGCAAACCAACTTTTAAATCGCGGGGACTAAGACACAAACAAACCCAAACCAGCTATGTGTTTGTTTTTTTCAGAAAGCTGCTCTTAGTGCCATTCAAATCGTCAGAGAAAGTTTGCTCATTCTTCCTACGTCCTCGGCAAAGTAACCTTCTCTCTGACCTGTTGCAAGCAACCTTGGTGCCTGAATCCCACCTGATAGCACTGCCACAAAACCCTTTCTACCGCCCGCTTTCCGGAATTTCACTCAGCTGTTGAATCGTAAGCAATTCGGTAGATCAAGCAAATGTGCACCAAGAATAACATGTTGAAAGAAAGAGCTTGGACTTGACATGTCGTTATCTACGTATTATGCCTTGGCTACCCTAATATTGGGGTTCTAGATTCATTCATACGAATTCGGCGCATGTGCAAGATCTGCCGCTGCCATCCATTGATTGGTTGACGTCTTGCAGGGACTGAGAGTAGGCATGGACCCCCGCAGGTAAGACCCCTGCAATATATGATTAAATGGCATTCCACAAAGAAGTCTGCATCTTGTGTTGATTCTTTCTTTCTTCAACCTCAAAGGATAGCCACAGTTACCGTTTACCAGTTTTGTCATACTTTCCATTTATCTGGTCGTGAAAACTCCAACCTTTGTCGTGGCACATTGCAACCTTGCTTCCTGATTTTATTTCCTAGAATCATCTCCAACAGTTGTTTTGTCAAACCCCTCTTGTCGCCAGCGATCTTGTATTCCTCTTTATGGTTATAGGGCCTGACGATGCTTCACTAATACCGAACTAGTCTGTCCTGCCTCGCTGCCGTCACACCCGGCATTTCAGTTCTGTCCCCTTGTTCTGCTCTGCCCCCACCAGTCGCCAGCCATCTGTTGCCGCCCAGAAAGTGGTGAAGGGCCCCAAATTGCTCAATTGAATTCATCTTTGCGCCGAACGTCGTTCATTCATTCGCTCATTTTTTGTCGCTCCTAACTTTACAAGTTGAATCCTTATACGCTCCTTTCTTGTTATAATTCTTTGTTTGTTGTATCCATTTATCATGACACTGACGTTTTGACAACTGCCTTTCTTACTATTATTCCCTCGTTTTTGTTGTCCCTTTAATCTGTAACTTCATACACCATAGAGAGACATTTCTCGCTGGTTTCTGCATCTATTGTACCACGACACCACCATACGATACTTTTTCGACTTCTCCACACAGCCTGCCCATTTTTGCTCTTTGCCGATTTTCCTTCTGTGCCAATCAATCCCGCGTTTGACTGCAACAGTCCTTGACTTGCGACTGTCCATTTTCTATATATAGTTTCTCGACACTACCAGACGCCACTCTAAACACCAATTCAACCAATCGCACACCCTACCGGACTAATTTCTCACACGCTGCCCGGATTCCCCGTGCTGCTCCGGGCAGTCGTCATACCACAACAATGGACCCACCACCGCGCTATTCGGCGGCTATGAATGCCGACCCACCGGCACAACCTAACACATCACATGGATCATCGACTTCACCACCAGTAGCGTTATCTACTGTATCCTCAATAGCTACTGTCGACGGGCCACCAGTATTACCACAATTACCGTCAATATCCACATCCCAGTCATCAGTTCAATCGACCGACTCACCTCCAATATCCGAGGTCTACAGAGCATCATCTCCATCACTACAGCAGTCACAACCACAGCAACGATCTTCACAAGATGCGCCGGTATCAACACCGTTGGTAGCCGCTGCTATACTAGCAGAGTCTCCAATTGATGAAGACGTCAAGGTCGCTCAATATCGCCGGGCGAGGCCTTTGTTCATGACATTCATGATTATTGCTACAACAACACTTTCTTGGATCTTACTATTCATCGCCAATATTAAGACATGTGGGGATATGTTGGATACGATGTCAGATTTCACACAATCGCAGATTGACAAGTTAATACGAGCTGCGTGGATTCTCCACACTGTTGGCGCACTACTTGCAATTACAGCCATCACAACCATCTTGAGTACTGGAGCAGTCATGCTTACTATGCGTGATGGTAAGGTGCAGTCTAGTCTCAATATTCGCCAGATGTTTGCGCTGGCTGACGGTCGTTGGGCTGCAAAAAAGCTCCGAACCGGCCAGCCGGGCACTTTTTCGGCGCTCGCCTGCTCATTGAGCCTATTGGGTAGGTATTGTAGGACAAACATGTAAAAGTTATGCCGTGCTAACCAAGTGATTACTAGCCCTCGTGACACCGTTTCTCCAGTCTGTTTTGGTGCGCAACGACGTGGCACATGTTATGTATTGTGCCAACGGAGGACCATGGACCCCATTTTGTGAGCCCTCGCTCGGGGCTTCACGAATTCAGTCGATGATTGCTCGCACTACGTCTCTGGACTATTTATCTGGATACTCTAGCACCATTGACGCATCAGTGACCCTGTTTGAAAACCCATGGGACTCTGAGTTGGCCCATGGCAGCCGTATTGATCCTCTGGTGAACAATGCAACGGATCTAGATCTCTGGGTTTCGACTGTGTCAAAATCGCTGATCACCGGACCAGTTCGTCAGGCCACCATCCGCACTGACAATTCAGCAACTTGTGAAGTTGTGGATCGTGATTCATGGCCAACGGATTGCACAAGTTACAACACGTCAGATGTGACATCAATCCAGGGCTATTATCGAATATTTTCCATTGCTGGAGCAGTCGGAGAAGTGTGCGCCCCACCGGATGCATCGGCTAGCTGGAAAGACGTTCGGACCTTGATATACCAAGCCTCGGAGGCCGTGTATATATCGGGGACGATCGGGGGAGTAGCTCAAAATGTGTTATCGAGTGAGTATTTTTCAGTTGACGGGTTCTCTGCTAGTAACTTCAGCATCAAATGCACCAGTTTGGCAAATAACGGTTTTTATGAAATTCCGAACCCGTCAAATGGCTTTACCGATGGCCCCGTATTCACATCTGCCGACCAATTTGGCAGTGATGTGTTTGTACCTATTAATACGACATGGTCGTCAGGAGCAAATATTGGGCCTTACTCGCCTTTCCGGACTGCCGTTTTGTCAATTTTTGGGGCACGTTCATACTTCCAAACCTTGCTGGCTACTACCTTCAACACCAATATAACAACCGTCAAACCTGGTTCGTTGTGTGACAATTCTCCGTTGCATGGCTCCATCAGTGGAGTCAATCTCAAGCAACCTACGGACATTGGTGGCGCCGCAATTTTGATGCACCTTGCCTGTAGTAGAAATATGGGATTGTCATATGACAGCTCTTTCTCAAGTGTTGGTGGTGAGACACTATCTCATGCCAATAGCATCATGCTTTTCTTTTCTGCTTTTGCCGACTTGAAACAAGGAGCCGCGGTACTAAAGCTGGCTCTGGACTCAGCTTACGAGGCTATCCACACAACCCAGCGTCCTTCTTCCATCGTGACCAATCAAGTACCTGTTATTGGTGGAACTGGCCATATGGTGTTAACAGCGACATTTGGAAAGCCAGCTATGGTTATCATGTGGGTTGCTACAGCCTTGGAGTTGATTTTCCTCATTGCAGCATGCATTTGGGCTATTCACCGCAAAACATGGACATCATCTCTTGATGCCTTTGCTATTGCTCGAATCACGAGTGAGCGTGCACGGGAAGGCATCATGATGCCACCCACCCATCGGTTGGTCCCGAACGATATCGCCGAACTTGAGCGTGTCGATGGCATGGTACGCCATCCGGCAGAGGGTGGCGAGGATTCTAGTCTTGAAACACGGCCACTGCGAGCTGGTAACGTTGCACCCGGCGAACCAGCGGATTCTATTGAGCTGCGTGATCGCAGTTTCTCTGCAGATTCATCTGGTAGTGGAGTGGTATCACCAGTTCCACCAGTTGTCGATCTCGGTCCCACGCCGCAGTCATCGACATGGCATAATAGCCCACGCACTGTTTCTTCACAGGTGCCCCGGCCTATGCCGCCTCCTCAAATGCAACACCTACCTCCAATTGAGACACCATGGTCTCCTGAAGCTGCGGCCGAAGCTGCACTTGTAATGGATGGTCTACCAATGGGTCCCAATAATCGCGAGATTCCGGCGGAGTTGACAATGCCGACAATGGCACCACCCCAGGCCCCTGTTGATAGTAACGACAATAGTCTTCCGCCATCATATGCCTCACTGCACCAGGGTAGTGGCTCAATGCCCCCACCCCGTGTTCAGTTGGCTGAAGCTACACCGGTTGCACGCTCTATAGTCACCAGCGTAGCTCCAGTTTCGGAAACGTCACTTTCTGGTTCCGGGACTGCGTTGCTTGTACCAGACACCATCCCAACAGCTGATAGTGATATCTTGGATGACGCCCCAGTATCTCCGATTGATGACGAAGATGCAGATGATACAGATGGTGTTTTGCCTTCCAACACCATTCATCAGACTTTGAATCGGGCTTCTACGGGTCCAAGACCATTAAGTATCACCATCAATCAGCCCGAATATCAATCTGAACGGAACATGCAAGTTCCTACGACAGCTGTTCCCTCGATGATATCACCAGCATCTGGTACTAGCTCGGCACCGTTCACTCCATTCACACCGGCTAGTGCAGTAACCCAAGATTCTTCAACAACATGGGGTGGACCACATAACCACGGCGGACCAACGATGGGAAATGGTCGCATGATGATGTCGGATGATTTATATTCTATGCCAGCTATGACTGATTTTGTGGTCGATCCCTCTTTGGCGGTACCAGTATCAACAGCTCCAGACTGTGAGACGGGTACTAGACCTGAAGAAGTTGGATCTAACTCAGTGATCGGCCACTAAAGGTGTTTCGATCCTTGATCTTGTTCAAATTTCATGACTTTTTTATTTAGCATATGTACGGCGTTTTGGGGGATCTTTGTATTTTTGGCATTTCTTTTCATTCTTTTTGTACTTTATTGGCCTTTTTATCAGGCATTCGTAGTCGGCAGATAAGGCTGACTGGTTAGATACCCCGAGATGTGAATTGACACATGTACCCGATTGGGAAAGCACATTGACGAGGTTGTGATTATCATGACATACATAACTGTGAAACACTGTGTTTATTAAGTAGCTAGCAATTGCCATGTTTGGCTTTTTATCATTCATGTTAGTGTTGGTCAGGTAGTACGATAGTAAACTGTGTAACGCGAACAAAGTAACGATTGACAACGACGCCTGTATTTTATTACCTATTGTTGTTTCGTCTTCTTCCTTGGTCCTCATCATCACTAGCTCTGCTACTGCGGTCACGATCAGTGCCTTTCTTGAGAGAAATCAGACAACCCTGATCTTTCAACTTTCGGGTCAAAGGCGTGCTTCGACGCATGCCAGGGAATTCCTTGGCGTTGAACACAGTGAATTTGTCGCTCATGGCCTGTGCCTGGAGGGGGAAACGACGAGTGTGGTTTCTGCGTGGGTCAATTATGACAAGAGAAAAGCGCAAGCGGAATACACCTGGTGTTCGTACAGAAAGATCTGGGAAACAGAAGAAAGTGCCGGGAACACCGTGATCATCTACGCCGGTGAACGGCGAGGCAACGAGTGTCCCCATAAGACGACGCTGCGGTCGCTGTTCCTCGGACATGGTGTTGGTTTCTTGGGTGCCGGCGGCATTCCAAATGTTGCAGTGTACAACTGCGTGGAAGTCGGCATGTTGACTTGCCAATGGACTGGAGTTTCCAGGGTTTGCTGAGGGAGCGATGTGCATTTCGAGGATGGGCGGAGGATCAATTACACGGCGGTCCCGTTCACCGAAGCCACATGACCGAGCGGCGATGGGTTGTTGACGGAGAATTAGACTGTACGGTGATGGGGAAATTGTGGGTGCACCGAATGGGGGAGGAACTGGGGCAATTGGACGGGGACGTTCAACAGCTGTGACTGGAGATTTAAGTTGAGTGGGGGTAGTGGCAGGAATAGGGTCACTGGCAAGCATAGAATTGATCTTCATAGATGCCGAAGGCTTAGATGGGGGAGATGCAGTAGGACGATGGAAGGTCTGAGCAGGTGTGTACGAGGAAGATGACGGTGATGTGACGGGGACTAAAACCGGAGTTAAAGCTGAAGCCGAGGCTGGAGCTGAATGATGGGTGGGAGAATGAGACTGGGGGTAGGAATGTGCGGAATATTGTGGGTTGGTGATGCTCTTGATAGGGGAAAGTGGCTGGGGATAGGAAGGCGCTGAATATGGCGTTGTGGTAGAAGTACTTCCTGGCGTCCAATACGGGCGCGGAGCTATCTGAGAAGGTGACGGGAGCGATTCAGCTGGACGATTAGGCGTATACTCTTGTCTGGGATGATCGTATGAAGTAGGAGTAGTAGGGGGCATGATAGGTCTCTGTTGTTCGTAGAGACCGCGGTTTGGTCCTGGAGAGACATGTGTTGGCTCCAAGTTCTGGTTAAGTTGTAGTGGCGATGGAACCGGAGCTGGTAATGATGATTGCTGTCGATGGTATGCTCTATGAGCACCATAATTATAATGAGGATACTCAGACATTGGCGGTGCTCTCACCATAGGTGAAGGAGCTGGTGCCATTGTCATGGCTGACGGCGGTGGTAAAGTCACATTGGAGGTGCCTTTGTCGTAGTTCGCATTATAGACTTGGCGTCCAGAGTTAAAGATTGAGTTTTGCTGTGACATTTCGGCAAGTTCCGTTGATTTTCTTTGACAGAGGGATTTAGTGGCGCTAGGAAATTTCCTTCAGCCGAGGGGGTACTTGGAAGCAAACGAGGGTATACTCGGATAGCGGCAACGTTCGCTAATAAATGCAATTGTCGGACAGATCGAAGTTTCTCGTTCCTTTTCCCGTCGGACACAGAATTTTCAGGTATTGATTACTACTTGACCCAATACCTTGGAGCAGGAACAAAATGTAATGCTGCACAGTGAAGCGGCTCTTTGATTGGATGAGCGTCAGATTTTGGACAGACAAACCAGGCTGAAAGATGCAACTGCCTTATGATTCCAAAATGCAGTCGAGAAAACGGAAAGAGAAAGCTAAGGGCAAATGTTCCTCGGAAGATAAATTGGTCAAAGAAGCCGGGCGCTGATTGTGTGACGTGACGTTTGGGAAGTCGCAAGTTGAGAAGAGACCCACGCGCAAACGGTATAGTCTTTCCTTTTTTTGTGTTGTATCTTCGGAAGTAAAGTGGTTCAGGCAAAAAATTAAAATGCGATAACCCGAATTAGAAACAACAAATAGCGAAGTAGAAAAATCCAAGGTAAGAACAAAACGTGGCAGCCACAGCGTGTGAGAAAAATGAAAACAGTCGTAATAACTATGCACGAATGGCGGTACAGTCAGGGAATTCAATCATGTACATACGTAGGTTATGGCAGAACCGAGGAACAGCAACAACAATGGAACTGCAGTTTCCGCACAAGATGGAAACGGTCCTCTTTATGGAAGAAAAAGGTAAGACGACCGAATGACCGGGCAGGTGACACATTGACGCAAAAAGGAAACTTTCAGATTTCCTGATTGTCCTTTTTTTATCATCTTTTTCTTGGGTATATGATAGGGATAAAATGGTAAATCAGAAAAAGTACAAGACAAGAAAAAAAAAATAGAAGAAAGAGTGAGAAAATCAAGGTTGTTTTTTCTGTAATTACCATGTACAGTATGTATATTTATCGCCACCCTTGAAGGCCCCCTGGCGATGGATTTTCTAGGATTTGTCCCGTCAAGCCCGGAAGTCACGACCAGGTCTGTGGCGCCTTCTCTGCTGCAAGCCCCAGTAGCCGTCGTACGGAAGTTGCCATTCCGGGGGTGTGTTTGGAAGACAAAATTTGGAACGGATGGGTCACAATGCTTACAATACACAATGTGGTAGTCTTTGTGTATTTGAGTACAGCATTGGGTGGATTTTGTGGTGGACGTGACTTGATTTGCTAGGGTTTATTCATGAATGTGATTGAGGTTTCAGGTGCTTTAGTTTAAAGTAAGTTGGATCGGATGAGAGGAAGTCAGCCAGGCCGGTAACGATGACTTTGGAGAGATCAGTGCCGGCCCCCCCGAACTTAGTGTTGTAACATTAAGTCGTAGGGTGACGATTTCAGGGCAAAAAGGGTAGTGTTGGATAAGACAAGCTGGGTACCGGGTTTTCCATGTTACATGAATGTCATTGGTAGCCCTGCAAGGCGTGGCTATACGCAGATATAGAGAGGTTGATACGACATATATTGGTGATTATAGGTACAGGGCAATGGATGAGGTCAAGTTTGTGGCTCCTAGGGTACAAGTTCCCAGTACCGGGCTCTCTGCTACAGCGTGGTATCGGCCGTATAATGGCCAATGGAAAAGACGCTAACCTAATTCTTAGCGACAAGGCAGGCGAACAAAGGCAGGAAGATGAGGGATCGAAGCGAGGTGGGGAAGCTGGGTTCAAGTCAGCTGGTGGTGTCAAGACCAGCCAAGTATTTTGTGACAGAATTTGAGTTCATGTTTTGGAGAGTCTTTTGTATAAGTGCATCTCTGGGTCTATGTACATGAGTACATGTGCAGGTATGTACGTATGTACTTGCATGTTTACAACCGTTATATTTGGGAGCATTGAGACCCGGAGTATACAATGAACTGTACCGGCAATGCACATGTACATATGTACAACATACCCCGCTTGCAGCCGGCGTAGCGCCCACAGACGAGCAAGAAACCCATGCATACCCCTCTATTATCATGTTGAATTGGTCTAAACGGACAGAATGGGCTTTATACCCACAAAAACTCAAGGCGAGGAATGCCGATACGGCCTAGATTACAGACGCCCGAAGAGAAAGGATCGGGGATAGAGTTGCAGACCGCAAGTGAATATGTATGTACATATGTATGGACATATTGTATGCAAAGCATTGAATCCTGAGATCTGCGTGATCCCGAGGTTAGCGAGAGGTCATATTAATGATACTTACGTATGTATATACATGTGCATATGAATAAGGCTTCTATAATGTCAAAGTAAAGAAATGATCAACGTCTACCGAAAGAGGGAAACAACTTGCGTGTATGAGGCTGGGATTTCAGGATTTCACAACGTGGTGTCGAGTACCATGGTAAAAATGGGTTAGTTTGTGGGTAGTTTCCATACAACCAGAATAGGTCTCGTAACACAACACCAACAAAGGTGAATTATGTTTTCATGGCACAATCAAAAGGCAAAAGGTAAAAGGCAAAAGGAAAAAAACAGCATCATATTGTAAATCGGCGATAAAAACTAGACCGCCCGTATCAAAGGGATCTTCCGGCACATAAACGGCACGGTGCAGCGATAACATTGCGCGATCAGATGATGGCGACTCCATCCACTCGGTTGGCGGTGAGACTTCCTTTTTTTGCGTGCGTATGCAGTTGAAGGCAAGGGCAATGTGCATACATATGTACGTAGGTAGTAACTGTGCGTGCGTGATGACGTGACAAATATCATGGTTATCTAGGGTTGATAGGGTTTCGAGTATGTTGAGACGACGTGACACTATGAGGAGGGCTGTCGGCTCTGGTGACCGGTGAGGATATTATGGGGATTGTTTAAAAGTCTGGGTGGGTGATGTCACGAGAAATGATTTGGATTGTTTGTTCCTTTGTATGGGAATGTCTTGGTACACGTGGTCGTATGAGGTAACTATATCCTTGACTTGGTCTTTGGTATCCAAGAGTGCAGCATGTGGCGGCGCCGGTGGCAGCATGTAGACGTGCATGCATAGACGAGGTAGTGCGTCATTGGCGTCATTGGCGTCGGGTTAAGCTTGGTGCTGTCATGCAGGGTTATTTGC
Source organism: Huntiella decipiens (assembly GCA_003032515.1). NCBI lineage: Eukaryota > Fungi > Ascomycota > Sordariomycetes > Microascales > Ceratocystidaceae > Huntiella > Huntiella decipiens. The sequence continues at coordinate 5,550 of NETU01000403.1, read as the reverse complement.
CACGCAATAGCCCGATAACCCGGGTCTCACAATCAATGTATGTAGGTATGTACATGTGTACACATCGACATATGTAAGCATGTATGTACGTTTTTCTATGCGTGTGCACCTGTGGAGAAGGAAATACCAGGTAATATTTGGATGGTAATACAAGTCGATATGCGACATTAATCAATATACAGAGAACAAAAGACGCCCGCTAGAAACCCAGATAATAAACAAGAAACTGAACAAAAAACCAAACCCACCGAGTGTTTAATGGGGACATATATATACAGAGTACCCATTTTACATGACCGTTAACACCATGGCGAACAATCCACCCAACGCCACGGTTGACCATGGCATCTTTCTCATGACACCACTCGTGGTAGTTGAACTAGTGGAGTCCTTCCCAACATCTTCTGACGAATCCTCAGTAACTTTGCGCACAGTCTCGTTGACGAACCCTTCACCACAAACACCGTTGATGATTTCCGCAGCATCGGCATAGTTACCAGCAAGTGGCAATCCAGCATCATTAGTGAATGTCCGGAAGACAGACATAGTCTCCTGGAGACAGGTAGTACACGTTGGCTCGGCGCTAGTCGGGAAAGAAGAGTTGAGAGGCATGTAGTAAGTGTATGCGTTTCCGGTGTTGGAAGAGTTGGTGATGGCTGAAGCATAGCAGTACATGCTAGTATCAGGGTCGCGTACACAGGTAGCCTTGTAGAGAGGCTCAAAGGCGGCAAGACCGTTGTAGACGAGCATGACGTTGGAGTCCTTGGCGACGTACTCTTCGGCACAGTTAGATGAGTTGGCTAGGTTGACGCGCTCTTGGTGAAGGTATGTAGCGCATGAGTCGTAATCAGCGGCGCAAGTAGCATCCAGTACACTAACGAGACTCTGTAGCTCCTTTTGGGCCTGGAAGAAGGATGATGAACCCTTGAGAAGCATGGAGATGGGGTAGCATGACTGGAAGGTCTCGTTATCCAGAAGCGCGTTCAGATAAGCGGGGCAGGACTTGCCGCCGTTGGTAGTGAAGTTGTAGCTGAGGTTCTGGTCCATTGGCTTGGGAAGAGCAGTTGAAGAAGCTGTGCTCGAGGTAGATGATGAAGTAGTGCTGGAAGAAGTTTCGGATGATGTTTTAGAGGCTGATGTGCTGGTAGACTCTTCGGTGGAGGTGGATGTGGAGGTAGAGGAAGAAGACTCATCAGAGTTGTCTCTCCGGCGCAACTCATCCCACGAATCTACAGGAACCACGGTCCATGCTCCGTTGATCTTTGTTGGCTCAACATTGTCGATAGCCAAGCGCGCGGAAAAGTAAGAATCGATGTCGCCTGGAGAAAGAGTACCGGTAGGCGCAAGAATAATGGCTGGAAGACTGGTAGTTGTTGGTGTAGCAAGAGCGACTTGTGGCGCGGCAATGGGTGAAGCCAATGTGGGGGAGGTAGTAAGAGTCAAGGCAAGGAAAGCAGCTGAAAAGAGCGAAGTCAACCGCGGAGGCGAGAGAGCAAGCCGTGAAGAGACCATTCTGACGATTTTTAAGAATTATGATTAAAGAGTGGAAGCCGAAAGACGGCGTGAAAGACAAAGAGGTGAAGTAAGGAGTGGATAAGAATACAGTTTAAAAGCCGCCAACAACGACGATAATCGCAAAACTCGCGCTTACGAATGACAAGCCAGAAATGGGTAAAGACAAGGATTCAGTCGACAGTGACAAGCGAAATAGATTCAGGTAAGTCGAGAGACAAAAACGGTCTGGCTCCAGGGGTTTCAAGCAATTTGGTTGGTCGACACGGTCTAGAATCTTTGTTCGATGATTCTAGACACAGCAAAAGGAAGGGATTAAGCGGCTTGAATGTGATAGCCGAGTTTAAAGGATTTTGAATAGGAACAAAGGAAGCGTGTAAAATTAAAAGTGACAAAAAGGTAGACTTGAGGTTGTCACAGAAGGAAGAAAATAGTAGATTTTAGTTAACGAGAGTAGATTGTTACAAAGAATGGACGAGCGACAAGAGCTCAAGAATATCCCGATACTGACAAACGGAGAAATAAAAACATCATGGTCACTCAGTTCAGCGGATCTGGCATATCTATAACCTGTTCATGGTGGTCCCCCCACAATCCGACCATGATGCACCGACCAAGTAAACTGACAATATCTCCACATAACCACCGCAATGAGAAAAAAATCCCGCTCCGGTCCGAGCGCCCTGTACAGCCCCCAGCTGGTGAACAAACAAACATGTTCGACCAAGAAGAACAGAACAATACGAGGTGTCTAATGGAAGAACTGGTGCAAATCAGTTGCCTTTTTCTGGATATTATCCGGAGACGTCAAGTAGATATCACCAAACTAGAATCGCCCGGTTAGTGTTACACCAAGCCACAACTGCCAAAACGCCACGGTCTATGGTATTCAAGATATCTCTATTTCTGGATCTATGTTTGGTCGTATCAATCTCCTTTTGTTCTTGTCACCTTCTTCAGTTTTGAGTGCACCGTAACCCACCAAAAAGGTGCACAGCCTCAATAAACAAATTATCCCCAAATTCAATCAGCTTCATAACAAATTGTGCACGCGCCCAGTGGTCGAATCAAAAGTTTGTCCGTCCACCACTTAAAAAACAAAGGTTCTCTTATCCGTTGCCATTGGTTCCACCGTGATATGGCCATATGCACAAGCATAATCTTGTTCTCGTCTTATTTGACTTCTTGGCAGATGAGGTCTTATCACTATGGACCAAACATATCTAGACATTTCGATTCTTCCGTGTGGTGGGGAATGTTTGTTGACAGACAAACTGCATGTCTTCCCGTGAACACTACATGTGAAGTAGCAACCAGACAAACAACATCAGATGGTGTTAATTAATCCTGTCTTACAGATACACTAATTTAGACCCAATCCATCTGTCATTGGGATGTCTGTCATCTAGACGAGTTTTTGACAGCTCTTGAAAGTGGCAAACTCCTGATCCCTGGGGAGGAATCAGGAACAAAAATACCCGCTTAAGCAGTGTTCTCCAGACTTTGAGGGTGAAAATGTCCGCTCATCGTCCCTGAGCTTGCTCATTTCCGCATTTGCACTCGTCTCCATAACCTTAACTGCGTGTATGTACCTATGTACATGTGAAATTTCTCCTCGGCCCTATACATCGTGCTTCGTCTATGCACCATGACAACAGTCGTGCGTTCCGTAGCCGCCTGGTATAGGGCCACCATTTTAACGACACGCTCGCTTTTGGAGTCCAATGCGCGTATTGCTTCCACCGGCTGGCAACCGTTGAGATAATAGAAAGGAGGCTGTGTCATTCGAATGCGTTGTTTTTCTACCAAGTGATCGCTCGCTCTTGTTTCCAATTGTAGTTTCGAAACTATCATCAAGATACGACAAACTTACAGATATTTACCTCACCGTACACGTGGAATAGCTTCTCATCGCTTACATCGGTCCGCTTAGATCCCTAGCGAATGTTTTCCCGCATTCTGCCCGGGTACCCAGTGGGCTCCTGCAATACCAGGGCACTCTGGGTCCGGTACTGGGATACATTCAGCTCTTTGATATCGCTTGTAGTAACGAGCACCTGCCCAGAAAGCGGATCACATAAGAGCCTAGGAAATGTAATAATTGTAGACTTTCTGCATTCAGAAAGAAGGGTAAGACCGCATGTGGGTCTGCTTGGATTGTCAAGTTGAGGCCTTGAGCGTGGGATACTTTGGTCACATAGCTATCGAGACTTTACGGAATTCCGTTGAGGTTTTTTGTGGACTTGGGCATATGGCTCTCAGTGCTTTATGAATGAATCTTGGGGATATGACCGAAGAGCGTTGTCAATGAAGTAGTACTTATGTGTGTGTTTGTCATATCTGGCGGTAGAAGAGAAGACCTAGCTGGCTTATTGGTGGTAGAACATAGTGCTTGATGCTTTAGGATGATCATTGGTAAAGCTTTTGCCTGGATGTACGGTCTATGAACGGTATTACCTACTAGGCGTGTGCTTTCACATGTGAAGGAGGTAACGTTACAAATTACAAACGTATGTTCCTTTGGAGGGTCTTTGCTGATGTACAACGACTGTAAACCGAGTGTAGCCGCAGTCTAGGAGGTTTCTGTACATAGAAGTAGTCCATCAGGCGATGTAAATTAACTCAGAATCATCATCTTCTTCATATGCCCATTGGCGGGACCGACAAGATTCAAAAAATGCAGGACATCATGACTACAGCCTCGGTGTAGTGACTACCTCTCAGTCATGTTGAATGACAGTTGACTACCATGACAATGGGAACACTATCTTTGTGTATATGTCTTGGCATGTGATATGTCCATAGTTTTTCAGAACATCTTGGGAATTCTTGGCTCATGGCTGAAAGATATAAGGGAGGTGTAGTTAACGGGCAAGCGCCAGAATATCCATATGTTCGTTCCAAGATAAACTTTGATAGGTATTTCTTCAAGCCCCAAAAGCAAAGAGACTAAGTCATCAGCAAGGCAATACCGCCTACCGATGCGAGAAACCGACTTTGACGTAGAAATACCACGATACTCCAACACACTTAGTAAACAAGCGCGGACGCGGTTAACATGAAGTGTTGTTGTCAGTCAGGGTTAGTCCATACTCTTACATCAATTGACAATCTTAGTCTTTCTGTGAGGTGGTGCAGGGAGGTTTTTTCCATTAGTGATGTCCAATTTTGTAGATTAGTTTTTGAAGATAGAGCTATACCTGTTATGCTGAGACGTGGAATATTCAAGACAAGATGATTTGTTAGATATTTTATGGTAAAACTCTTCCTCCTTCTCTCTCTCCTGATATATTCTCTGCCTCGATGCCACTCCCAATGGGGGGCCCCACACCCTGCGGTGTGAGTACGTGGGTCGCTCGTGTGGCGTAACGTCACTGACGGCGAGTCGACACCACAATCCCTGAAGAGTCTTTCCCGTGATTAAATAAATTTAAATTAGAAACATCACCGCGAGAACTAGAGCGTGGAGAGAGCTAAAAACGTGCATATTTAATGTCGTTGGGAACTCTATACTTATACAATAAGACATGTCATAAATCAAGCTATCTCAGTGAGAGTACACCAAGGCACGCATCTAATTATAAGCTAATATTCTACACCATGACGAGTTCTTCTCTCCATTCAGTAACCACTTTTGACCACGGTAAACCCACCAGAATAGCATGTTCAACGAACAGAACTTCACCCCGTGGGTTTGCATTTCGTACTACTAACGGGTGATGGAAACCCTCAATCAAGACAACTTCGTCGTCGATTTGACTGTAAGAGCAACCCACAAATAGATTTCCATCTGATAGGACGCCAACAGTATGACCATCTTGTTGCATATCCCAAAAAGCCTCGACGAGACTTTCATTCACACGATCATCTCCATACCTGTTGATATCCAAGTAACGCTCCAAATGTGTCCTGAGATAATCATTGAAAGGCGGTATATACTGCAAACATTAAAGTAAAAAGTTTCTCCCTTCATCACCAAGCTGACTTCCACCGAAGCGCGCTGCCATTGCCTCCTCAATTCTCCGGCATCGTTTTTTT
>NETU01000401.1:4107-16011 GCA_003032515.1 Huntiella decipiens | reverse complement strand
ACGACACGGAGTTGAGAGAGGCGATGGCAGCACGCTTCGGGGGAAACCAGATGGATGATACAGAGAGAGACCTTTTACTTCACTGCTCGGAGTATGATCCGCCTTTCGGATCAAGTCTCGAGGAAGATTTAGATCATTACTTGGATGTCGACAGGTATAGGGATGATGAGGTTGATCACAAACTCGTTTTAGCTTTGTAGACTATACATCGCTCGGGTCATCATGTTGGCATATTATCGGATGGTAATCTATTCGTCGGATGCTCATACAGTCAAATTGACGACGAAGTTATCTTGGCTGAGGGATTCCGAACCCCGTTCGTAGTACGAAATGCAACCCCGCAAGGTGAGGTTTTGTTTGTTGAAGTGGCCAGCTTAGTAGGTATGACTTGGACGCAAGTGATTACCGAATGGAGAGAAGAACCTATCCTGGTGTAATACATTAAGTCTGTATTTCCATAAAGGCCCGAATTTTGTAAGAGATAACAAGGAAACAACCACTTCACTACCTTATATTTGGCTACACACTTTTACCTTATCTCCGAGATCAAGGGTATGGCATTAAGCAGCTAATACATTCAATGATCTAGCATCACCTCGTGTAACCACAAAGTCCATGCTACAGCTGCGCCCTTTCAAATCTCACAGTCTAACAAACATCTAGATCAATAGAAGATGCACAACATCCCAAAGAGGTCCCGAGTTTGAAAAGGTATAAATCTATATGCCCACGTAAACAATCTATGCTATGATCATTCCTTCCCTAATCTGGCCGCCTTGAACCTAGAAACCCTATTAACAGGTCCGTCTTCAACTCTCTCAATCTCCTTCTCTTCTTCTTTAAACCCGCCACTTCCCAAAATCATCTTATTCCGTCTCTGCGAAGGTAGCATCGGGGGCTATAGCTGGAGACGCAGCTGCCATAGCCTTTCTAAAACTGGATGTATTGTCCTTCTTCTTCTTATGAGAAGACTTAGATGGTCCCTTTTGTTCGATAATGCCACTGTGTGGTTCCACCGTGGGTGTGTCGAGATGGGGGATCTTAGCTCGGAAATTATATACTCGAGTGTGGCATCAATTCCACCCACTTGCCCTCCTGTCAACCGTATCGAGCCAACGATGACTTCGCAATCGTACAGCAACCGGTAGGCTATAAAGCTATTTCAAGACCTTCATTAATATACCATGCACTAGTAAGATACATAAGGTTCAACGACGATGTGGCTCCCAAAAAACATGATGCCAATCTGACCGGTTTATCGAGTAGTATAATGCGACAACGAATTAGAGCTACAATAATCATAAAGGTCTATTCACTACCTTCAATCAACCAAAGAAAGTGAATCACACCTCCCCGCCGCATCCATCTCAAATTTCGGCGCCCTAACAATTGTTCTGTGTGCCTTCTATGCCAAATATGAAGTCCCTGGATATAAATAGCATGGTTCCCGGATCGTGGAACGGTTACGTGCGCAGAGTAAGAGCCGTATACGTTCTCTCATACTGATACGGCCGGAGTTCGTTCACTAAGGCCACTCATATGGCTATATAAACCACTTGCTCACTAAACATAAAAGCCCGGTTAAGACATATCAAATAATCCTTCCTATAAACAATCCCAGGGTCAAGGTCACGAATTGTTGCACAGATGAAGCTCAAAAATGGCTGGGATATGATAAATCATGGCGGGGAGCACGTGACTTTGGAGGGACAAGAAATTTGTGGGGCGACAAGGCCGAGCTTTTGGCAGGCCAGCGTAACGTCAAATTTCTTCAGCCTCGGGGTACAATAGATTTTGGATTTCTTGAGTTATTGTTTCCTGTTTTTTTGCGTATTGAGACCTTGCGGCGCGATTTTTTGGCGACCGACCTATTGACGATCTTTTTGACAATTTGCGCGTTTCGCATTGGCCTGACTCAGAGGGCGCTATTCGAGATTTGTGGATAATTTTGGGTTAATTACATCACTACATATTCGACAAGATGAAGCTGGTTCGGTATGTACCTATGGAGGATGTGCGATTTGATGGGGGTTCTGTTACTAACGAATGGTATAATTTAGGTTTCTTATGAAGTGTCAGAATGAGACAGTAACGGCGGAGCTTAAGAATGGTGAGTCGAGTTAATTGGTGGATGTATTTGTATGGATGGTAGCTAACTATTCTTCTCGGCTAGGCACAATCATTCACGGCACAGTCACGTCTGTTTCTCCGCAAATGAACATGGCAATGCGCAATATCCGCATGACGGTACCTGGTCAGGAACCTCTTACTCTCGACGCGATGAACATCAGAGGGTCTACGGTGCGGTATATCGTGCTTCCCGACTCGTTGAATCTCGACCAGTTACTCGTTGATGACACGAGTAAGCCTAAGAATAAGGCGCGGAAGGAGGCTGAGAGAGGCCCGGCTAGAGGCGGAAGGGGCCCGAGAGGTGGTAGAGGAGGTGGTAGAGGGAGAGGGAGAGGACGGGGACGTGGTTAGAGAATCCGAGGTTTGCGGGGTATGGCTTGTTTTGGGCTTCTTTTTTTGGTAGGAATGATTGTTGTTATGACCTTGTCTTGTTTTCTTTTCTATGCTATGTTGAATATTCCCTCCAAATACGTAAGATTGATAACTTTTCACGACCACCTGTTTTTCCAGAGGACCCAACGGTTTGTACGCGCCATTGGGGACCCCAGGTTAGAATTGATGAGGCGACTTCCGATGGGTGGTTTTGGTAGCAGAAGAGGATGTAGGCTACCCCGCGGGGCGAAAGGACACGCGCGAGGGAGGCGAGAACTTTCTGTGTTGTTTCCATGCCGTCGGTTCCCCCAGCATAGGCTAGTTGTAAGAAATACTCATCTTCCTGATACTCGGCCTCTCTCACATCCGTGGTCGTAGCAGCCGGTGGTCGCGACGGAGGGAGGGTTTCCGTGGGAACATAGGGAGGGTTAAATAACAACAAATCAATCTCTCCATCTCTCCAACAATCCAACAAATCGCCATTCGTCGCCGTCACAAATGACCCCGTCGTATCAACATGTTCCTTCGACGCAAGTCGCACCGTCTCGACCGTTGCTAGGCATGCATGTGGGTTTATATCCGTGGCGCCCGTTAGTAGGTCGGACCGGCCAAGCAGCGTTTTGGAGTGCGCGGTTAGAAAGGCTATTACCACGCCGCTGCCGGGGCCGAGTTCGACGGCGAGGGGGGAGGCGCTGGAGGCGGGGAAGTGCGAGGTGAGGAAGGTTCTTTCGGAGGGGGAGGAGAGAGTGTCGATTAGGAGGAAGGAGTCCTCTAGGGGTTCGTAGACCCGGGATAGCGGGACGTGCGTTGTATTTGGGGTAGGAAGCATTTTGATATTGGGGTGGTCAAAAGATCAGGTGAGGTTGGTGGGCGAGGGGAAGCGAAATCTTGGGTGAAAAGGTTTATGTTTGTAGGTGTAGGTGGGGTACAAGAAGGTGGAGCGGAGCGGAGCAAAAAGATTGGTTGTGGGGTGAACCGGGATTGAACCGGTGACCTTTAGATAACTGCTCGAATGAGCTTGGCTGAAGTTTAGTAGCTTCAGTCTAACGCGCTCCCAACTGCGCCACCACCCCGTTGAGATTTGGTGCGGTGTTGAAGCTTATGTATGAAGCCGAGAGTTGGGAATTTGCAGTTTTTTTTTTGGAGATGCGATGGATGAATATCGGATGGATTCTTTATGGGCATCTTGGATTGGATTAGCTTGGCATTGGTAATGGAGAGTTGTTTTTGGTAATTGGGAATTTTCTCTCAGTAGTATAGGACTTTGAATGTTCAGTATGGTTTGTAATTGTGATGAATCATCGTTAGATGTTGCCATTTTGGTGAGGTGACACCAGTTACATACAAACTACATAGTATAACACAGCAAACATACACAGTGACCGTTTTCAACATACAAATCGTTGACTGTCCGGTTTTACCTTCCAAGATGTAGATATCTCTGTAGTTCGATCTGGTAACTATCATGGCATGATTGCTTAAACTCTCAAAGTTGCGATATAGGATCATTGTCGTTACAGTCGGACAGACTTTCCATGAGCATTTGGTGTTATCTATGGTCTGATATGTCACTCGTGATATTATGTCGTCTCATCCTCTCATACATGCGCAAGTGCTAACTGATTAAACACCAATTGGTATCAATTGCGCTTACTCTCACCACACTCGCTCCGATCCAAATATTACCTCAAGATTTCCTGACGCAAGTGGTCAATGTTAGGGTTTATCACCAGAAGCCAAGACGGATATCGAGCCAGTATCTCAACGCGGGAATGTAGTCATAGGCTGTTTTACAGATGACACAGCATCAAATATCCCTTGTGACTAATAGCCATGTAATTGAGAACTCATTCCGTCTGCAATACGTCTGTGTATCAATGAAAATGTAGTACCGGCGGGAGTTTTCATGGCTCCATGAACCCTATGCATTCACAATGAAATAACCCTATAAATATCACAACGTCCGGGCGCTACGGATTTCTTCTTTAGCCACTACACGTGGATATAACATCAGCACCTATTCAGTCACATTTCATGAGTCACGTTAAAAGAAACACAACGTTCCAGTAATCTCCAATATGGCTCACACATGCACTAGGGTTGTCATCGAGGGAACATCACGCCATGATAGAACCGCTGCAACTAGTCAGTGAGCGTCTGAGATGTCGGATAATTCACCCTGTCAACCCCTCAACAGTCATCGTCGTCCCAGATTCGTCAAATGGCTCCACAAAAGTAGCAAATTTGGCTGCCCTGACACTACCGATGTCGGTCTGGCTCCTTAGGGTTTTCTGGTTACTCAATTGGGGCGCTTGTTAGTGGTCGTCGCTTACATACATGCAGTATGTCATTGCCAGGAACCGAGGACTACTTGTAGATTTTACTTGCCGAATATGCTTCTTTTCAGACGTTTTTGTCGAGTTGAGCAGGAGTTCACACAAATAGGCAAACACAAACGCACAAAATTCCCAAACCTGCTTGTAATAACCTATGCACCAGGAGCCGCCGAAGCGGGATTTACCTATGGATGGCCGTTAGTGGGCAGGCGCTGACGTCCAGACGTGCCCTTTCGCTCCGCCGCCACCTCACCTGGTGCAATCCTTCAATAGCCGGTCCGCATTTTTTTCTGCCACTTGCCATTCATTTAATACTCAGCTTGTCCGCCTTTGACCCTTTTCTTCCCTTGTTTTCTTTTTTTTTTTCTTTTTTCTTTTTTTTTTTGTTTCTAGTAGTCGTCTTACTTCTCGCAAAATGGCCTCTAGAACTTTCTCCAGATCGCTGCGCGCTGCCCGCCAGGCTGTCGCCGCCCCCGTTGTGCAGCAGCGCACCTTTGTTGCTGCTCGCTCCGTTGCCCGCACTGCCGTTAAGGCTGCTGCTGTCCCTGCCCAGCAGGTTCGTGGTGTCAAGACCATTGACTTCGCTGGTGTCAAGGAGGAGGTCCACGAGCGTGCTGACTGGCCCCAGGAGAAGCTTCTTGTAAGTTGATTTAGGAGGATATGTATAGGTTTTTGGTGGTATGACTTTGATAACTAACCAGATGGCGTTTTTTCCCCCATATATAGGAGTACTTCAAGAACGACACCCTCGCCCTCATCGGTTACGGTTCGCAGGGTCACGGCCAGGGTCTTAACCTCCGTGACAACGGCCTCAACGTCATCATTGGTGTCCGTAAGGATGGAAAGTCCTGGAAGGACGCCATCGAGGACGGCTGGGTCCCCGGCAAGAACCTGTTCCCCGTTGACGAGGCTATCTCCCGCGGTTCCATCATCATGAACCTTCTCTCTGACGCTGCTCAGTCCGAGACCTGGGCCCACATCAAGCCCCAGATCACCAAGGGCAAGGTGAGTTTTCTTCATTTTGCCGCTGAAAACTGGGCCAAAAACTAACGTATTATAACTAGACTCTGTACTTCTCCCACGGTTTCTCCCCCATCTTCAAGGACCTCACCAAGGTTGACTGCCCCAAGGACATTGACGTCATCCTCGTCGCCCCCAAGGGTTCCGGTCGCACTGTCCGCTCCCTCTTCCGTGAGGGCCGTGGTATCAACTCCTCTTTCGCCGTCTACCAGGATGTTACTGGCAAGGCCCAGGAGAAGGCTGTTGCCCTCGGTGTCGCCGTCGGTTCCGGTTACCTCTACAAGACCACCTTTGAGAAGGAGGTCTACTCTGACCTTTACGGTGAGCGCGGCTGCCTCATGGGCGGTATCCACGGTATGTTCCTCGCCCAGTACGAGGTTCTCCGTGAGCGCGGCCACTCCCCCTCGGAGGCCTTCAACGAGACCGTCGAGGAGGCTACCCAGTCTCTGTACCCCCTTATCGGCAAGTACGGTATGGACTGGATGTTCGACGCCTGCTCCACCACCGCCCGCCGTGGTGCCATCGACTGGACCCCCAAGTTCAAGGATGCCCTGAAGCCCGTGTTCAACAACCTTTACGACTCCGTCAAGGACGGTTCCGAGACCAAGCGCTCGCTTGAGTACAACTCGCAGCCCGACTACCGTGAGAAGTACGAGGCCGAGCTCCAGGAGATCCGTGACCTTGAGATCTGGCGCGCCGGCAAGGCCGTCCGTGCTCTGCGTCCCGAGAACAACTCCGAGTAAACGCATGGCTGTGGCCTTTGATTTGTCTTTGTGCTTATGATAGTTGATAAGCTTCTTTAAAATTAACTGGTTCATCTTTTTCGGCTTTGGGGATTTATTTTGGGCAAACACTGTTTATGTATGTATATGTTTGGAGGGTTTTGTTTTTGAGTAGCAACAGCATCGCTTCTATATGGGCTGGGCGGCTCCTTTCAACCAAAAAAAGGGTATTCGTTTTCTACAAAGGCTGTGGTGTATGATTAGAGCAAGTAACTGAGAATGATGTCTTTGAATGTTGTACTACATGGATACGTGCATGTGTCTGAGGTGAAGTCTTTAGACCGATGAGGAAGGTGCGAATCAAGGTGGGGGGCTACCATTGTTCGGGGACAGTGGGGGCGGGGAAGCTACCGCTATTGACGAGGTTGTCAATACAAATGCAAGTGAATTTTTTTTTGTGTGTTTATCGATAAGTATTTGGCGGACATAGGGTCTGTGTAAGATGTTAGGGTCAGCAATGGAACAGGGGTATGGCCTGGCGCTGTTCCCGGGAGTGTGCTAGTGTGAAGTATCGTGTCTTATTGTTGATTACATTATTTCCTTTTGGGGAATGTTGTACACACACTCGTATGAGTTATTGGTTATGTTGAATTATGTAATCTGGTTGTATGAATTTAAGCTTGTAGTAAGTATTATAGAATCATAGAGTGATGGTTGTCCAATCGGCCTGGGCCGTCTCCTCTGACCAATTGTGTTGGAAGCCTTGTCTTTTGGCTTCCTACGTTGCCACGTCACTACGTCTGTTTAGGCTCTATAGCCACTGGGTCGTGTCATGTGATTACAACGTGTAGGAATGTCTCTTCTTCAAGAACTATGGTAGATACTACTGAGTGATGTGGCGTGCTTGTTGTTCTTTATATGTTGCATTTAAAAATGGGTGGACTTTCTGTGCGGGTATTACCGAGGTATTGGTATGAGTGTTTCATAGTGCTGAATTAGTCATCGCTTTGACGGAAAGGTTATGTTATGTTGCATATTCTTTATGAAAATCTACGACAACTACACAGTGACAAATAAGTGATTTTAGTGTATTTTCTAAAATAATTTAAACATTCTATCAAAGAAGTACAATTCATAAACCCCCATTCTATCATATCATCGGCGTGAATCTAAGCAAACCACCACATTAGTAGAAATCGTGTAGTACAGAACGAACGAACTTACCACAGAACCAAAACGAAGGACTATAATCCTGTAATAACTCTATCTAAACCTCCATAGCATCCGCGTCCCATCATTTCATTCATTGGTGATATTGTTGATCTGACTAGGGGTCCGGAAGTTTCCAAAACCAGAAATCTGGGAACTTACGTTGATCTATATTCGCCGAATTGCCAGAGAAACAAATGACTCGATGACGCGAGCCCAAGGAAATGAGGCTATCGAGAATTACCCGGACAATCTCGTCGGCGAACGCTTCTAACCCATCGAGAAAGAAATATATATCATATTCGGCCGTAAGTTCTTTGAGCAGCTCTTGCAGTGTACCTTCATTTAGCGGTGGTGTATCACCCTCCTCTATTACGTCATGAATAAGGTTCATTGTTCCTGTTGGCTCTTTGACCTGGGGGAGAATTTGCCCTAGCAGACACATGAAGAATTCTTCGATGAAGAAGTGATCTCGTTTGTCAAAGTAGATTCCCACAGTTATTGCGCCGTCTCGTCGGTGGTTTCGGTGTTGCCAGACTATTTCGTTCCTGGTAGAGACTGGAGGTGAGTCCCTGGGCTGGGTAACTTGGCAACAACTCTAGGATAGACTTACATCAAAACAGAGTTCTCCGCGCCCATGGTTCCTATGGCCCAGAGGAATCGTTGGGGACTCCCGGGCTCGGAGTTGTACCAGGACGTGTATATAGATGACTGGACCAAACTTACGGCCTTGCCTCGCCAGGGACCGGGTTTGTGGCGGTCTGAACTGCTTTCCGTCCAGTTCCACTCTTCTCCGCAAACCCACCGTTCGACCGTGGCAGTTATGGTCCGTTGCCTGCTTGATTCGAGCCATTCGCTTTTATGTTTCGACATTGTGAATTGGGAGGTGAGAGGCGCGGGACGTCGTGTGTGGGTGTCTTGTGAACTATGGCGTTACTCCGTGTATGAATCGAGTTGCTGACTTCTGGAAAGTGAATTGCGATGCGGGCTAGAGTATTCGTGTCTCGAAATCTTAATAGAAAGCTAGAGAACCATATCCACGGTTCTCCTGGAGTAACGGTGTATTTATATGTCTCAGATTTAGCTATAGGATCATGACAGATTGCGTGGCAGCCACTCGAGGATCAAATTTGCCCGCTTTCCACATGCAAGTCATTCTCGGCCTGATTCGGGATGAGCTGTCAATGAACCAAAGTGGTTAACCTCAACCACGCCCTCTTCTGGGTCGGTTAACAGCATAATCCTTATTCAAGTTCTCCGCTCTAATGCGTCGCTTCAGGCCTCACATCGCTTACATTTAAAACGCAACGTAGTGTTGGCCACACTTTATCGAATGCCTCGCTTGTGTAGATTTTTGTACTGGCTTACTTACACTTAGCTTGCAAGGGTCTGAGTGATGATGCATTATCTGCCGAGTTCCCCGCTTTCAAGGTGGAGCTGCAGGTTGATCCTGGTGCCCATCAGTAGGCTGACGATGGCGTTTGGGTGCTGGGCATTTATACGTACTTAAGAGTTCATCCAGATCCTTCGGTTGATATCCTAATTTGGCGGTATCATGCAAGTTCTGATTCTGTCATTTCTCACATTACTTTGGGCGCTGATTACTCTAGGCTACGCCTACTTTCACATGCATCTCGGTAACTTCTTGTCGACCACTTACGTACATACATGTGTACATCATAGTGGGGTCACTACCCGGGTATCGGTATTGACTGCGTATTTACGGCAAGTTTCTGCATAATTCTGTGGTACTATTGCGAAACTATAGTCTCCAAGAAAACACAGAGAAAGTGCATTCCCAATTCGTCGCACTACATAGAGGTTATTTGTGATTTTGGGGGTTGTTCTTGTTGTTGTATTCTTTAACGTCTACCTGAACAGCGCCAACTTGTGATTGATTTTGAGGGGTTCAAGAGGAATACCACCAAAAGCAAGGGTTGGAAGATCCGCAAGTGAAAGCTCTGCAGGAACTGAAATCGCCGCGTGACGGTGATGAAATTTGATGGTTGCTTGAATTGTGAAGACGGGTATGTCATGAAATATGGCTACCGGGGATTATGAATGTAGTTTGTACTAGTAGTACATACCCGTAATCTTCACGGAGAATAGGCGCCTGGTGCACATACATAAATCTGCTAAAGACTGTTATGTAGGGTCACAACCATAGCATTTATATGTGAACGGTGAATTGTAGCCACGGCACTCGCCGTCATAAAAATGCTCACCGTGAGCAACAATGTATATGCTGTATAAATGTATGGCATGACACCAACACCAAAGCATCAGAACACAAATATAGTGGGTTTAGTATAATCAATGTAGTCTCTGAGTAAGGCGATATTAATGTATATTGGTTGCATATCGGTTTGTGCGGTGCCAAAGGCACACATAGTGATGACGTCATTTCACATGTTAAAAATAGCTACCAGGTTTTTGCTATTCTTCTTTATTCATTACTCTCATGCATGATTAGCCTATGGAGAGGCTGCTTTCTGGTTCAAAACAACCTAATCTATAAAACCCCAATCCCCCAATCCAGATTATAGTCACTTTTCGCCTTACACCGCACCTTACTGCCTCAGCGACAAAGCCTTCATCTTCCTCACAATGCCATTCATGACCTCTGCGAAGCCTAGCTTCTGGAAACCGCCCGTAGGACACCTCACCGGCACCAAGTCCATTTCGCCTGCGCTCATCCACCGCTTCATGCAAAAGCCTGTCTTTTGGTCCCCTTTGCACATCCTGCAGATTGCATCTTGCTGCTTCTTTTGCCGAGCAGATGTTACAACTTTATAGTCACGGATATCACTACAACTAATAACAAACACCAAGGGAGCCATCTTTTTGGCGCAGCTGTACGGGAATACTCCCAAAAGGCTAGCAACTTTTACACTCTCAAGTATTGGAACAAGTGGTAACGCCGTGATATTTGGATCCACTTGTCCAGATCTTGCTACTGCGTATAGTATACAAAATATTTAGTCATAATTGCTTAACAATGGAAGACAACTAGTGCATATCGGAGGAAGTGGTTTACCCGGGGAATCTTGGGGTGAAGACGGCTGTGTAGACATAAACTATATCGAGAAATAGAACCCACGTGGTCACCATAAGACCAGTCAAAGTGTTCTATAATATCACGAGTATGACCAATATATCCTGAGAGATTAAATATTCCACATACACTGCAAAATCACAATTACTATAAGACACAAGAAGTAGAGGTAGAAGAAAAAAAAAAGTCAAGAATTATCATGACACTATAATTTCAAACAACCAGCCCGACTAGTAGAGTCATCGGATGTTGAAGAGGTCGTTCTCTTAAGGGTGAGTGTCAACCTTGGTGTCAAACAACCCAGCTTGGTTGCCAACGTCAAGCCATCCACCCTCTTTCCCATCGGAATCCGACGCTTCCACGGCCAACTGAAACTACTGAGTGACTTTCTTGACTCCCACGATCTTACCACGATCGCTCATGCGGAAGTTATAGTCATCCACGTCCGATCGGTAAGCTGCAGGGGCACGAACACAGCCAGTTTCGCCATGGTAGACAGGGGCAGACATCATTAGGTCGTCCGGGAACTCTTCTTGCAATTCAGCAATCTAAGCCTTGTGCTTGGAGACCGTCTGCCACCCACTAGGCTTGTTACCGCTGTAGTTATAGGCAATCCCGGCGCAGAAACTACCAGACAGCGGGTTAGTGCTGTAACTGGCGATGGGAATAGCAGGCAAGGTCACGGGACCAATTGCCACCACGGAATTCGCATCAAAGGAAGAGCTTCCCTCGATGGTATCGGTCAGAGACGCAGAAGCACCATCACACAGATCACAGCTTTCAGAAACCTGTGCGGTCATGCCAGCCGTCAATTTGGGGATGACCCACGTGGCAGCGTTTGTCCAGGAGACAGACAGTGCTGCCAAGTGGGGCCGGGAACTTGAGTCCGGCAGTCGCAACCAAAGTGCTGCTAAACAACAGACCGACAGTTGCCTTACCCTGAAGGGCAGGCTTATAGAGCCGCAGGTAAGGGGCTTGCCAGTCTTTGTTGAAGTGTGGGAGATGCCCCAGCTTAATGTTGCTCACTTCGGCAATCTTTTGGTCGGGGATGACAACTTGA
>NETU01000395.1:158115-168841 GCA_003032515.1 Huntiella decipiens | reverse complement strand
GCAGGCATCGAGTTCGAACCCTCAAAACTTGAACTCCTGCACTGCACGAAATCTGCAAAAGCTAAAGACGCTTGCGTCAAAATGGGGGACCTCGAAATATCGCCAAGTGAGACAGTTAAATGGCTCGGTTTTATCCTTGATCCACACCTGCGCTTCAACCAACACGTACAAGAGCGCGTCCATAAAGCCGAAGACGCATACAAGGGGATCATCCGCCTAACTGGCCAACGCCGCGGCCTATCGACAAATGCTATCCGGCAGCTCTATCAAACCGTAATCATGCCCATTGCTACATATGGTTCCGAACTTTGGTGGACCGTCAAAAAACCCGTAGGCCTGACAGGTAAACTCGAGAGCCTCCAGTATCATGTTGCCAGGCGCATCATGGGTACAGGCCATGGCACACCTAAACGGGCAGCAGAGCTGGAAACAGGACTACCACCCATGCCATTAGCCCTAGCCATGAAGAACATGCGTTACACTCTCCGAGTTCTCGACTTCCCAATGCACCATCCCATCCGCCACCGAATGTAACCTCACCACTTCAGTTAGATCTAGTTATGTAGACGTAAAATAAAACAACAACAACAACAAGTAGCCTCACCACGACACGTCCACATAGGAAGAAAACTTCAACCTCATTGGATGTACTGCGTCCCTGCTAGTAGGCCCTATCCAGTACCACGTCGCCACCTTCCGAAGTTTTGTGCCAGACAATACGGAAAGTCTTGAGAGACAGAATAGAGTGCGAAGGACCATGGCAGGAATAGATGTCCATGGTGATATCCATTCCCAAGCTTTCAAAGGAGGACGCGACAGGAGCACACTTGCACACTTGAACCTTTGCAACGAGCTTGAAGCGATGGCTCTAGAAGACAGCGATACGATTTACACCGACGAATTGAAGGAAAGAAAAAGGTCCACATACTCACTAGTCCACTTTAAGGGCCAGACCACCATCATGGCGGAATATCAGGCCCAGCGTGAGTATGTGGAAGTCGCCTATTGTGAGTCCATCACACTACACTGCCTAACTTTTCTTTCACGACAACATGATTTACGACCGGACCTTGGAGAACCACCCGTTTTGCCCAAACTCTTCTTTTACGATAGACGGAAAGCAGCAATGCCGAAATGTATTAGAAAGACAAAGTTCCGCACCTATAAGTGGCCAATAACATCAAATGTCACCCGCCCACACACGCCGCCAACCTCCAGCGCCACCGAAAAACTAAAGCGACCAAAGTCCGGCCTCCGGAGGCCACCCATCAGCAGCCCAGCCCGCCTGTAGGGCACACTGGGCTCCTCTCGTGTGAACTGAGTAGACAACACCACTAGGCACCAAAACAAACCCACATTTTTCCTTTGTCTACGTATCAAACAGAACATGAGAAGGTCCCGTGAGACGATAGTTAAAAAAGCTTGCCACAGCTTAGAGCGAGCACGCCATGTCCCCGGATAGGACTCTAAGCATTTATGATTACAAACCAAATGTAAAGCACAAACATAGACCCCACATGGTCATACAGGCGCAAGTGCAAAACAAGAAAGAGACATTCCACGAGATTGAAAAGTACAGACCAAAGGTTTTGGAAGAATGTCGATCAATGAACACACAAGGGTAGCTAAGCTTCACCATGGATAACATGAAAGTCCGTCCACAACGTATCTGAGAAAGTTCTGCTGGTGAGCAGATGCTCCGTCGGTCGATTCACGAAGACCCAGGTAGCGAGAGAGAGGAAACTCCTAGCCACAGTGGAAATACGAAGGTAAGTGACAAAGATGACCAGCGGAAACAAGTAAAATGAAGATATATACGCTATTTATTCTATTAGTCGTGGCTATTTTTTGGAATTCTATCTGCAAAGTGCGGAGAGCTGCCTCCACTTGTGTGTTATTGTCCCCAGTTTCTGACATGATCCGCGTCAGTAGATTGAAAATTGCTGATCTTGCCCCGAGAAAACTTCATGCATTAGCAGACTTGTCTCCATTTCGCTACTCTAGGCGTTTTCACGTATCCAACTGCGGAAGACCATTGCCATATTTAGGACAGAGTCTGCTGCCAGTCGGGTCGTAGGGATATTTGTCCTTCGTCGTTCTCCCAGAACTTCCGACATCTGACTCTTCTATTTCGTCGGTCATCTTTTGCTTTCATGTTTTTTACTGTCACGGATGTGGCCATGTGATGCCCGTATTGGTTCCTCACATGAAGCGTGTATCCTCGTATGAAATAGTTGGTGTATATTTCTTTGGTGTTTCATGTCTTGTGTACTCAGGCCTTGTAAGAGTTGGTTCTTGGGGATAAGTCTCACGCTTTGCGTGTCATGTACTTGAATTGTCAAATATTCCCTGATTTTCCCCCGAATCCATATGGTGTGTATTGTGTTTATCTCAACGCGTTGTTGCATGTATCAATATCTATCGAATTTGAATTCGGTTTTCATCATGAATAGTATTATGGGCGCTCTATCAAGAGTCTTTTTTGAATGGATACCTGTCGTCCGTGGATATGCTAAAGATATCCAAAAGCTCTATTTGTTCGGTCTAATCGAAAGGGTTTGTGAATCCATCGGCTTTTTGCTCCTTTGTTGGTAAATATAGCACCGCAGCCCTTTTTCTCTTGTATTTCGTCTCTTGCAAATTGGTAGGAGATATCGACATATTATGATGGATGTTTCTCGAATGTCTAGTAGCTAAGTTGTACTTCATTCTGACGGGTTTGTCAACAGCTTAATGGCAGGCTGGAGAATCACAAGAAAGATAGCGGCCTCGTTGGTTCAATGCATAGGTGCTGCAGGATTCGTAGACCAGCTGTGAGGAGATCGGGTCCTCCCTGGGGAGCGATGGATCCCGTTTCACATCTGAAAGGAGAGGCACACTTCTAAAAACCTTTTTTTGTGTCGTAACTCTCATGACAGCCGAAGCCTATGGAGAGATTGTTATTCATGGTAACAATAGCTTGAATCAAAAACAAAACAGCTAAGAGGTTCTTGGCGCATCATCTTCCCCTCTCCTTGTTCTTCTTATGCCCCCAACGAAAGCTCCTTCTTATTCTTCCGCACTTCGTCCACCCGTCCTCCGGGCAGCGCGCCCGCACACACTCTGTTTTCTCATTTAAGCTTCGACGCCCCTCCTCGGTTCAGTGTTTCGTTCCAAATTCTGTATCTCGAATGAAAAGAGCCAGAGCCTCCTTGCCCTTGCTACTGTGGAATAGGATCTCCAACCGAGGGAGTTGGGTTCTGTAAGAAATATCAAGGTAGGGGAGAAAGGGAACAAAAGGCTAGGGGGAAAATAGATGAAAGGGTTGTTCTATTAGTGATGATTATTCTAAAACTCTATCTGCAAAGGAGGTAGATTTGCGTGTAGGACTGCCGGCTAATCTCGGCATGCGGACGTCCGGCGGGTTTCAGTCGCAGTTTGTTTGCTGTCGCGTCACGTATTTATGTATGGATTGATGTTTTCCCATGATGTCTGGCTCCCAACTTTTCTATTTCGCTGATCAT
The DNA here is from genome assembly GCA_003032515.1 of Huntiella decipiens. Classification (NCBI taxonomy): domain Eukaryota; kingdom Fungi; phylum Ascomycota; class Sordariomycetes; order Microascales; family Ceratocystidaceae; genus Huntiella; species Huntiella decipiens. The sequence goes on along the minus strand of NETU01000395.1, from coordinate 165,338 downwards.
AGGTTTCTCCAGGGTTTTGTGTTTTAGCCTATATGGCTATGTGCTGTTTGTATCGTTGTGTCTCGCTGTCTCACATTGTTCGTGGATGTTTCTATGTTATCTTTTGTGTATGTTGATGTATTGATATATTTGTTATTGTAAAAATATAAAGGTAAGGGAGAAAGTGAAGGAAAGTTAGGAGGACGATGGCTAGATGTGTTTATTCAGCTTTTCTTGTGTTTATGTATTATGGTTTGTGTTCTCGAATAATGCTAAAGCTCAGTCTCGTGGCTTATTTTGGATGTTTTGTGTGTTGTGCACTTGTATTTTCTGATATTCCTAGAGTTCGTTTGTGTGTTTTGGCTCGTGTTCTCTAATAGTGCTAAAGTTAGGTCCTGCGGCTTTTGTTGAATGTTTGGCGTGTTGTGTACCTGTATTTTGAGATAATCCTTGATGCAACTTTAATCTGTATCGGGTGTTCCATATTCATTTGAATGGATTGTTGTATACGTCGAGGTACTTCCTCGTTTGTCAGTCATATGCTGGCTACTTTGGATTGGGTATTCATCATTAATATTATTGTGTGCACTCTTTGACATTTTCTCTTGAACTTGTAATTCTGGTCTGTAGATATGCTTAAGACATCCAGAAGCTCCATTTGTTTGACGTCATCCAAAGACTTTGTGAATGCATTAGCTTTTGGTTCCTTTATTAGGATATATTACACTGTGGCTCTGGTCTCATGTACCTGCTCTCGTGTAAAACGGTAGGACATATCGATATATTTGGTCCTCTTATAGAACTCCAGGTTCGTCGACACCTTGATAGTAGTCTGACTATCAGCGAGAATGGCGAGAGGCCTCGTTGGATGGAGTTGCAGGTGCGGTGCTTTGAGATTGGACAAATAGCTGTGCTGAGATAAACTCCTTCCTTGAGGGCCTCACTGAAAGCAATATATTCCGCTTCACAGCTAGAGAGATAAATAGACTTCTGAAGATTTGAGTACCAGCTAAATAGCTTGTGGACTCCGAAGTAGAAGACATACCCAGTTATGCTTCTCCTGGTCACGAGATCACCGGCCTAATCTGCATCAACCTACCCGATCAGTGATAGTATTGACTGACAACTGTAGGTGGGCTTGTGATTGTGGGTGAACACGATGTATTTCCAGAGCTTGTCAAGTGCCCTGAGATGTTCTCCGCCTGGAGTGGACATGAATCTGGCAAGTTTGTTCGTAACCAGTAATGTCTGGTCTTGTCTTGATGCTAAGATATAGGACAGAGCCAGCCCTCGTGCTGGTACTGCTTGACTGTCTTTGGCGATGCTTTGTTGGGAGTTTCTCTCAACTTCAGGCCGGCCCCCAGGGTAGTTTTTGATGGTTTGTGATGTCTTTTTCCCAAACTTGTCAAGGAGCTTCTTAGTATATTGCTCTTCGAGGAGCTCGAGAACGTGTGTCGCTATATTTATGGATATCCGGATTTCTAGGAATGTATCAACTCTACCAATGGATTTGATTTGGCTTCTAGTTTTTTGACTATGTTTTATATAACTGTACCATACCCACCGATGAAGATGATGTCAGCTGCATTGCAGACTACGATTCTCAGTGGTTGGAGCGTGATGAATATACCTTCATCACTTGGTAACCACTTGAAGTGGCACTCTTTTAGTTCCCTGGGAAAACACATAGTACCATAGTCTTGGTGATTGTTTCAAACCATACAGAGCGTTGTTTAATTTTCCGATTCTGGACTCGGGACAGTGACCATCTGGTAGTTCAATGAAGATTTCGGTATCAATCTTGGCGTGAACAAGGGCATTCTTGACCCCATATTGGAACATTGGTCATTTTTAGTGCGTTGCGAGGATAAAGACAACTCGATACTTCGTTTCGCAATGCTTTATTCCACTCTTCTCTTGCTGGTGAAAGTTGACATGTTCGTAGGTTTGTGGTTCATTAATATCTTCACATGTGGTAAAGAGTGCAAGTTCATCAATTTCATCAATATCTTGGAAGTCTTGTTGGACTTTGGCAGCTATAATTCTCTTTGGCTGGACGGCAGTACTTGGAGTAGCGTCCCGTTCGTCTCAGGCCATGGAATCATCAGCTTGTTGTTCCAATTGAATTGGCGCTTCAGGTTATCTAGTTGATTGCGATATGACCTCATCGAGGGTAGCTCGGAAAAAGGACTTGGGAAAATCCATGATGGTACAATCTTTCTAAATATTGGGGTCGTAGTTGCCTTCAAGAATGTGCATATCTCTCGTAAAGTAATACCACTATGATTCGAGGCAGTACACTTCGTAAATACTTTTGTCATAGCCAACGGTAATAGCCTTGATGCTGTGTCGATTCGCCGTCAGTGGCGTAAGGGGGGCAGAATATATCAGGAAAGGGGGAGAGAGGAAGAGCGTCCATAGAAAACATCTAAAGAACTATCTTGTATAACATATCTTACGTCTCAGTACAACACTCGATCCCTCTCTTGTCTAGCTTGGTAACTTTGGAGCCGTCGTTTTTGAAATAGCATAAGGAGCCGAAAATAAACAGATGCGAGATATCTGAAGGTTGTCCATGTCTAGATTGGTCAGAAGTAGTGAAATTGATATATGAATGCGGTGTCATGTTAACGAGAATGGCAAAGTAAAACGCTGCATCTGCCCAGACTTCCTTTGAAAGGTTTGCATTGTAAAGTAGATATCTGATTTAGTTGAAGATGGTAAGATTCATTCTTTCACCAAGTCCAGTTGATTCTGGTGTATACGCTGGGCTTTTCCTGTGGACGATGCCGCTGTCTTGAGAATATTTTTGGAAGATATTACTTGTATACTGTACCGTTGTCTGTAGCAAGGCATTTGATTTTCCTCCGTGACTGGGTTTCAACCAGGGACCCGAACTGTTTGAAGCAGGATAATGTTTCCGAATTTTGCCTTAACAGAAGAATGTGAATATATGTTGTCCCTTTATCTAGGAAAGTAAAGATCCATTTAAACCGATCATTACTTGGAGGGCTGATTGGTCCTATTATGTCACTTGAAACTCTTTCTAGATATTGAAGTGGTGTATTCTTGACTTCATGTTGTATTTTGCTCTAGACTTTTGCCTCAAAACATACTTGGCAGTCCGAGTGGCTTCTCGGGGGAATATTAGTGTTCTTGATCGAGTTAAAGCTTTTGGTGTTGGCTGCGAGTTCCAACATAATGCCTTTGTTCGGATAGCCAAACCTTTGGTGCCCATGGACAAGGTCCACTGGTCAAGTTGAGGGGAGTCTTTGGACATGAGTACTTGGGAATGTAATATAGGGTCAGCGGACACGTAGTAAAGTCATTTTCTGCAAAATCCAGAGATGGTTAGACTTGATGTAGATGTTTCTTGACGTTGGGACTTGATTCCACTAAACATACAGGTGTTGTTTGAGAGACATGACAGGCTAATAACATTTATTCCACCTTTAGGCACCAATAGAAAGTTCAAGAATGTAAGTGGAACCCCAGCATCTGAAAAGAAACGATTCACAGTCCCAACACCCGAAGCAGGCTGACTAGCAAAATCTCCCCATGTAATTTTCGACGAAGTAGGCTCCAGTGTGGAGTAGAGGAATCTCTCAGAGAAGATGTGTCTTGTTGCTGCACTATCCAGGATGAATGAGTGATTTGATCCTGTTGGAAATTAATTAGCTTTCTGTCTTGCAACCTGTGAAAAGTTGGCCACAACTACTTGGAAAATGTCTCCCGGACCGCTCAAGTATTCCCAGGCCATGAGGGCGTCGCAGTTGTCCCGTCTTGTGGACCCATCCTTTGAGCTGGAACTGCTTGGCGTGCTGGTCTCATTCTCCAACATGTAGTCTCGGAGGGCCTTGACCCTCATGGCTTGATTCCAACCTACGGGAGCGGAGTCTGGATGCAGGAAATAGCACTTGTCGTCCGTATGATTGGTCCTTTCGGAGTGGCGGCACATTGTGCCCTTCTAGTTCGATTCGGTGTGAAGAGCATTGTTGTTCTTGGGCGCATTGTTCTTGAGACGGAATCCTCTCGACGTGTCGAGGAGGTCGTTGAATAATGTGTCTGGCAGAGCGGGGTCCGATTCTTGCTTGCCCCACAGGGTTTGCATCCAGTTCACAGCAAAAGATTCACATTCCTCAGTTAAGTCGGTGAGGGTCCAAATAAAGATCAACGCTTCGGGGACGGGGGCTATTCTCTCGCGAGAAAGTTGACAGAATCTCTTGAGATCATGGTCGTATTTCTCAACAGTGCCACATTTCTCCAAAGTGCACTCTAGTAGGTCCCGTGTCTCCGAGATCATGGTAGTGAGTCCCCAGGGGCTGTGGGCGTCGTCAAAGTATTTCCACGTCTCGGATGGAGAGTCCAGGCTTCGAGAACTGTCTGGAAATCCAAAAGCACAACACGCAAAACATGCACCATAAGCCCCAAGACCTAATTTTAGTATTATTGGAGAACACATACCACAACACAAGATGACATCAACAACCATAGGACAAAAAGCGTTGATACACAAAAATACAAACAGGACATACATAACCATATATAGGCGAAAGTACAAAACACGGAAGACAGAGATGACCGACGATATAGACAGGTTGGCAGTCAGACGCTCCGGGAGAACAAGAATCAATGAATAAATTTGTGATGCGGCAGCAAGCACGCTCCGCCCAAAACCCGACAGATACCACACGCCATCCATGAAGCGGCAGTTCTACGCGGGAGATTTGAGACAATTATCCGCCCGAGATACGCCGCAAGTATGAGTCCCAGCCACAGAGATCCTCCGCCTGAGGTCAGCCGGAAGTCCTTCAGTGACGCCCCCAGAGAAACTCTGCTAGCGCAAGATAAACACAATCCAATGTACTGATTTGGAACATTCAAGCAACTCCAGAAATATCATTCAAGCGGAGTCAAATCTCCCTACTTTGCAGATAGAATTTTAGAATAATCATCACTAACAGAATAAACATTTTATCTATCTTCCTTCTAACGTGTTCTTCCCTTTCTCACCCACCTTTATAATTCCTACAAGTACCGTCGTTGGTCTGAAGGAAAGACATCATTAAATGTGTCTATTTTCCGCTCAGAGGTTTCTTCTATCTGGTCTTGTCATGAGAGGTAAGGTATAGCCGTTTTCGTCGCAGGTTTGTTGTACTTCAAAGGTCTCTGCACCTCCGTACCGATCACTTTACCTAGGTAAGCCTGCTAGCATAGACTCTTCGCTGCTTCTAAGTCTTTCTCGTATTGTCGTCTGATGGACTTCCAAACCTCTTCCTTCATTTCTGTTTTTCCGGAAGAGCCTTTCAGCCCCCAATTTGACTGTTCCCTTTTGTTTGATTTCGGGAGTTCAGCATCTTTTGGATTGCATGCACCATTTCCGCAGGGGGATTGCAGCTTGCGCTGCCTCTTGGGTGATCGCTGATGCAGTGATCTATAAGGGAGCGACAAAAGATAGGAAGTAACGTAAATTATTAAAGGAAAGGAAAGCTATCCCATTCTGCCAAACCATAGACCACCCTAGAGGTTACACCAGTCTCCCATAGACGAAAGACTGGTGGCACCTAAACTGTTTTCACGGTAACAATGCCGGTCAACGCAGTGGACGTGCTTGGACATCGCTTGTTCCTATAAGAACGTTTCTAGAAGGCCTAAACGAGTCGTCAGGATCTGTTCGAACTTGTTCCAGTCTGCCTTGTCAAGGTTGTACGCTGCCGGCCTGTCTTTTGGAACTGGTATCCCCTCCATCTTCAGGTGTATACACTCGTGATCTGAACCCATCAGCCCACGACATGGCCGTTGCCAATCCTTCCAAGGGAATGGCCAAGGGTGACTGCGAGGTCAATAACTGAACGGTGGTCTATATTTGCTTTGTGGTAAGTATCTCTTTCTCGCTCGAGTACCTCTTCGACTACAAGAAGCGTGCCGCTTCGGCCTATGTGCCAATCCACCACATCGCCTGCTTCGGGGTCGGTGATCCTATACGGGCCCACCCAGGACGATGGAGGTTGAAGCCGCCTACAAGTACTGTTGGGAGAGTAAGGTTGTCTATTTGTTTCGTCAGATCCATTCTTCACGTAGAAGAGAGGCGCGCGGCTGAGGTCGTTGACCTAGCTGGTTTCGTGGGATGGTATTGGCATACCTTTCCATTGTACAAATTGCTCAAGTAGCAGGGTTACTTGTCGTTGGGTAAGATTTTCAGAAGTTGGGCATCCGTTGCCCAGGGCCCAAGAGCCACATTAGTCGGAGACAAACTCAATATAGAACCTCATATATGTTAGCACTCTAGGGGCGGGGAGTTGTCGGGCTGGATGCTCGGGAAAATGCGTGTGTAGCGTTTGTGTCTCAATGACCCTCGCTTTCCATACTTTTCCTTCAACGTATGTGGGTTTCACACACAATTCACTTGTACGCCTTCATTGATAGCTGTTTTGAATATTTCTCTCGTGGCGACAGATTTGTGGTTATGGTTGTTTTTGTTTTTTTTATAATCATAAATGCGTATTATCCTATCTAGGGACATGGCATGCTCGCTTTAAGCTGCGGCAGGCTATCTTAACTATCTATTTACGGGACCTTCTCGTTTTCTGTTTTTTATGTAGACAAAGGAAAAAATGGGGGTTTGTTTTGGTGCTCATTGATGTTGTCTGCTTGGTTTGAGTGTGGGCTGCAGGCGGGCTGCAGGTGGGTGTTCTCCGGGAGCAGAGCTTTGGACTCTGCTGTTTTGGGTGGCGCTGGAGGTTGGCGGTGTGTGTGGGAGGGCGACATTGGATGTTGGTGACCACATGTAGGTGCCGAACCCTGTATTCTTGAAACATTTCAACATTGCTGCTTTGCCATTATCGGAGAAGAGTTTGGGCATAGTGGGCGGTTCCCCAAGGGCCAGTCGTAAATCATTTTGTTGTGAAAGAAATGCGGGGCAGTGTAGCGTGACTTGTTCAACCGAATCCTTCTCTTCACCGCAGTGTCTACACACTTGGGAGTCGACTTTCTTGGCTTCGAACAACGTTGGGAGGTAGCACCCTTTGCCCATGAGGAGGTGGTAGAAGGCCGTCGTGAGGTTGCGTTTGCCTTGGATCGGCTTCTGTATCTTTGCGGTGCCTCCCCCCATTCTGCGGTAATGTGAACCACAAAAGCCGGTTGCATGTGGATTGTCCGTCTCGATTAATTCTTGCCATTTCTTCTTCACATGTTCTTTCATCGCCCGTTTTAAGTAGCTGGCTGTGACGATGGGTTTATCCGGT